>OY744525.1:112305965-112458205 GCA_963556195.1 Sepiola atlantica
CCTGAGGCGCCCCTACCGGGGAATGCCGACAGGGCTGCCCAGGCAATTTTTAAACCCCACTTTCCCGACCCGACCTTGGGTCACATCTTACTTGTGGGAGGAAAATAAAAACTGGCCTTGTGCCTAACTCCTGGAGAGGAGTAAATCAATACTTATGCAGCAAGTCATTATCCAAGCAGCTGTTGTTGAACGTCACAGTTCTGCATATATATATATATATATATTTGTGTTATAATGGAATAATTCCAGGAGGAAATCCGGGTATGAGAGCTCAATGTAGTAAACAGAGCAATAATAACATAAAATATAATAACACGAAATCACATAATTGTCGATGCAATAATTTATTTGAACCGTTCGGTTTTTTCAAGCATCACTCAGACAATTACATTTTTGAGACTGATAGAAAATTGAATTTCCCTACCACAGTTCCAATATAATCAGAGATGGTGGTGGTAGCAACCAATTTTATACATCTTTTATAGAGAGGGGGAAATTTAAAACTTATATTTAACTATGGTGGGCGAAGGGGAGGGATCTTTAAGTTAATCAACTAAAAACTGCCGTGTCAAAATTATGACACATACGACTTGGCGATATCATACATATAGGCAATTTTACTCACGCGCATACACAAAACTAAATCCGCACACATCCTATGCGCACTCACATCCATAATCTCACTCGCACATTATCATAACTAAACATAATCACATACGCAACTTTTATTCATCTCTAGCCAGAATGCGTCCGGCGAAACTCGTGTTCTCAAATTCGGTTGGAGAAAAGAAAGAAAGAAACAATTAACAGGCACAGAGAAGAAATAGACAGACCGCGTGTCATAAATTCCCAGTCCGTCTGGGTTCCAAGAAAGAGAATCTAATTGAAATAAAATTACACGCACATACATATATGTATACATACGCACATGCACACACATATATACACATACACACCCACACATATACATATCTATACACATATACATATACACATATATATATATATATATATATATATATATATATATACATACATGAATACACATATATATATATCTCTGAATCTATTTGAAATATTGACCAAATGCATACGCATGTAGTTGCTCACACATGTATACACATACATACACACACATATATACATATACGCACATATACACACATATACATACGCACACATACATATATATCCACACACCTACACACAATATTTACATAACACTCTATATTCTTACTGATGTAATATGAGTTCATAAATTAGTCTTACCTTATTTATATTTTAGATTAATTTGATAATCTATTATTATAAATATCATGCGGGGGGGGGGGTTACCGTAAATAATGTTATTCAATTTGTTATCTTCACCGTTATCAGTCTAGAGGACCATCGTATTATTAATTCAAGTCTAATAATGTCTAGTAGTAATATTTGACATCTATACTTATATTAATTCAATAACTAGTGTATTACCTGCAGAAAAATTTTCATACCACTATCTTATTTTAAGTAAATAATCTGAATAAGTAAATATTTCAAAATACCATTATATACGTATACACACAAATACTATATATCATCAAGTCGGTAATTCTGTGTCTATAGCAGATATTATTATGAATATTATGGGGGGGGGGTACCGTACCTAATGTTATTCAATTTGGTATCTTCACCGTTGTAATTCTAGAGGCCCATCGGATTACTAATTCAATTCTAATAATGTCTAGTGGTAATATTTGACATTTATACTTATATTAATTCAAAAACTAGTGTATTACCTGCAGAAAATTTTTTTATACCACTATCTTATTTTAAGTAAATAATAAATATCCGCGTACACACAAATACTATATATCACCAAGTCAGTAAATCTGTGTCTATCACAGATATTATTATAAATATTATGGGGGGGGGTTTTACCGTAAATAATGTTATTCAATTTTTATTTATTTATTTTAAGTAAATAATCTGAATAAATAAATATTTCAAAATACCATTATGTACGCATACACACAAATACTATATATCACCAAGTCGGCAATTCTGTGTCTATAGCAGATATTATTATAACTATTATGTTGGTGGTGGGGGGGTTACCTTAAATAATGTTATTTAATTTGGTATCTTCACCGTTATAAGTCTAGAGGTCCATCGGATTACTAGTCGTTGGTTATTTTAAATTCATATTTATGTCTGCACGTAGCCATAAGTTCGTCTCGTTTATTTAAGAGGTTATTTCGATCATATTTTAGGATTCTTATTTTTTTTTTTTTTTTTTTTTTTTTCTTCTAGACAAATAAAATAAGAATCCTAAAATATGATCGAAATAACCTCTTAAATAAACGAGACGAACTTATGGCTAAGTGCAGACATAAATATAAATTTAAAATAACCAACGACTAGTAATCTGATGGACCTCTAGACTTATAACGGTGAAGATACCAAATTAAATAACATTATTTAAGGTAACCCCCCCCCACCACCAACATAATAGTTATAATAATATCTGCTATAGACACAGAATTGCCGACTTGGTGATATATAGTATTTGTGTGTATGCGTACATAATGGTATTTTGAAATATTTATTTATTCAGATTATTTACTTAAAATAAATAAATAAAAATTGAATAACATTATTTACGGTAAACCCCCCCCCCCCCCAATGATATTTATAATAATATCTGAGATAGACACAGATTTACTGACTTGGTGATATATAGTATTTGTGTGTACGCGGATATTTATTATTTACTTAAAATAAGATAGTGGTATAAAAAATTTTTCTGCAGGTAATACACTAGTTTTTGAATTAATATAAGTATAAATGTCAAATATTACCACTAGACATTATTAGAATTGAATTAGTAATCCGATGGGCCTCTAGAATTACAACGGTGAAGATACCAAATTGAATAACATTAGGTACGGTACCCCCCCCCATAATATTCATAATAATATCTGCTATAGACACAGAATTACCGACTTGATGATATATAGTATTTGTGTGTATACGTATATAATGGTATTTTGAAATATTTACTTATTCAGATTATTTACTTAAAATAAGATAGTGGTATGAAAATTTTTCTGCAGGTAATACACTAGTTATTGAATTAATATAAGTATAGATGTCAAATATTACCACTAGACATTATTAGACTTGAATTAATAATACGATGGTCCTCTAGACTGATAACGGTGAAGATAACAAATTGAATAACATTATTTACGGTAACCCCCCCCCCCCCGCATGATATTTATAATAATAGATTATCAAATTAATCTAAAATATAAATAAGGTAAGACTAATTTTTAGAACTCATATTACATCAGTAAGAATATAGAGTGTTATGTAAATATTGTGTGTAGGTGTGTGGATATATATGTATGTGTGCGTATGTATATGTGTGTATATGTATATATGTGTGTGTATGTATGTGTTTACATGTGTGAGCAACTACATGCGTATGCATTTGGTCAATATTTCAAATAGATTCAGAGATATATATATATGTGTATTCATGTATGTATATATATATATATATATATATATATATATATGTGTATATGTATATGTGTATAGATATGTATATGTGTGGGTGTGTATGTGTATATATGTGTGTGTATGTGCGTATGTATACATATATGTATGTGCGTGTAATTTTATTTCAATTAGATTCTCTTTCTTGGAACCCAGACGGACTGGGAATTTATGACACGCGGTCTGTCTATTTCTTCTCTGTGCCTGTTAATTGTTTCTTTCTTTCTTTTCTCCAACCGAATTTGAGAACACGAGTTTCGCCGGACGCATTCTGGCTAGAGATGAATAAAAGTTGCGTATGTGATTATGTTTAGTTATGATAATGTGCGAGTGAGATTATGGATGTGAGTGCGCATAGGATGTGTGCGGATTTAGTTTTGTGTATGCGCGTGAGTAAAATTGCCTATATGTATGATATCGCCAAGTCGTATGTGTCATAATTTTGACACGGCAGTTTTTAGTTGATTAACTTAAAGATCCCTCCCCTTCGCCCACCATAGTTAAATATAAGTTTTAAATTTCCCCCTCTCTATAAAAGATGTATCAAATTGGTTGCTACCACCACCATCTCTGATTATATTGGAACTGTGGTAGGGAAATTCAATTTTCTATCAGTCTCAAAAATGTAATTGTCTGAGTGATGCTTGAAAAAACCGAACGGTTGAAATAAATTATTGCATCGACAATTATGTGATTTCGTGTTATTATATTTTATGTTATATATATATATATATATATGCAAAATTGCATGAATTTTTCTTGTGGTTCAAAGGGGAAATAATTGAGTAAATATTATTGACATCTTAAGGTGTCGTTAAGGTCACGTCTCGGGTTTAAGTTAACAAATACCCAAGAATGACCCAGCGATGTTTAGATCTTCAGAAACAAAAGAGAACGAACAAGACCATATGCACAATACATGGATGTTGACAAGGTAAATGACAATATGAGTTAGTGTAGTGGTTATTTATGTCATAATATATATATATATATATATATATATATATATATATATATATAGGTCACGTCTAAGGTTAGACTTGACAAACACCCAATCATGAACCAGCGATATTTAGATCTTCAGAAGCACATAGAAACGAAAAACAAAAGAGAACAGGACCATATCCACAAGACATGGATGTTGACAAGGTAAACCATTCCTGCAATATTATGCTGATACTACTTATTTATTATCAGTGATTAACTAGCAAAATAACTAACCCTAACTCTATACCCAATGACAGAACTCATTTGCATATCCAGCAAAATTAATTATGTGATAATTTTTACTGCTTACTTCTAAACGTTATTATGTCCGTATCGACGTTGCCCCTTTTGAGAAAGCCACCATCTATCTAATAGTGCAGACACAGTACACAAGACAGTGCTGCTTTGAACGAGGACAGTTATATCCATTGGATGAAGTGGGCAATTCGTTTCGGATATCATCTTGACTACACTGCTCCTTGTTCACATTTGTGGTGACATGGAGCCAGCCTCCTATACCGCATGCCTCTTTACACCGACTCATTTTCAGTTGGTGCATCTGCGGCAAGCCCCGAACTGCTAGCCTACAAGGGATCAGCATGTGTCTCTCTGGCATTTATGATCTTTGCATGCTGGCGGAAGAGTCACTGTCACTCCTTGCACTATTTTAACCAGGCATCGCTCGTTTGGGGGACATGCCATCCCATCAATACTAACGTTATGTTTGCTAGTTCAGCTTGCCATGCATGCAAGTAAATGGGAGAACCTACACCATACATTAGGTTCTTGTACACAAACACAATCTTCTACATCCTATTGCTGTTTGGACTCAATAACTTTTACTCAAACATGGTAGTGATGAATTATATTTTCATGTAAAGTATGTAGTGATGCATCATCTTTTGGTATGAGGTTATACCAATAACACCCAACTGACAAAACTCCAATATTGGGCACATTAGTTTGTTACATGCACAATGGCACAATAGAAGCGATTTTCAGTTCACCATTCATTCAATGCACATTTCAGTTAGTGTGTTACACCGAATGGATAGGATTTCCAATTTGGTTGTTATAATCGCTGTATCTTACTGTCTAAAGTAACCTGAGGAAAAAAACATGTAGTCCTGCATTAAGTTAGAGTCAGTGTTGGCCTTTTTTCTGGGGGATATATATTCCCGCATTGCCTTATGTGTCACTGACCTTGATTGTTCCCCTCAACCAACCTGCTGAGGGAGATTGCCCTAATATATTTGACAACAGCATTCACTGACATCTTAGAAACTAGGTTCGACCTGCCTGGCTTGGTAAAAGGTTTTTTCTCATACAAGGAACTACTTTGATGCTCGATATACCTATTTCAATTGAGATTCACTTGCTGTCTGAGGATCGGCTGCCTTACTGATCAACTCAAACCATCGCCTCAGTACTCTTATCAGCACATTTGTCCAGTTGTGTTCAGACCTCACTATGGTTATGTCTATGAAGATTGCATATTCATTTTGTGAGAACATTACCTCGGGTATTGAGCATCTCGTCCACTGCCTTGGTGTGCATGCATTCTTTCCACTGAAGGGATCCAAAATACATTTGGTAACGCAAACAGAGTCAGTGAATATGTACAATTTTGTGGCTCTGAATCAAGCTTCGTAATTTTTATATCTTGCGCATCCATCTTTTTCCACAACCATCTTTTATATTCCGCAGCATCTCAAATGTTACTCAAGACGCCCACGAACTTCAACAAGCTATACACAAATTGTCTTGGTGCATTCTCATGATTACTTCCTTCAACATTGTGGTTATGGGAATATCGTTCTCTTAATCATCTGGACCTATTATAAGTGTTACCCTCTCTTCTGAATAGCACCACCACATTGAGCCATTTTCTTACTGAGAAGTACCTCACTTTACTACACATTGATAACACACTATGTGGGATGAGAAAACATAATGCAGCCAGAACCGCATTTCCATTTAGAGTCAAGTAAATGTATGCTATCTAGCCATTGTTCTCCTTCCTTGCACACTAATCCAAAGGTAGCATGATTCTACTGCATTCTAGCTGCAGACACGTTTGTCTAGTTGATATAGAAGTCATTGCATTCTGGGTAGTGGCATCTCGAAATAATACTGATGCCACCACATTGAATCAAAATTAAATGTGTGTCAAGAAGAATTATTTCAATCATAGATCATCTTTGATATGGTTACACCTGTTTTTATGGTCACAACGACTGGTGTACTAACGACTGTAAAGTAAACTTTCTAAAGATAAGCGCAAACACGGACCTGTGTTGTGGCCATTCAATTACATTTAGGGCACAGACATATGCATGGGATTGTAGGCATCAACATACTCATTCGGTTCACAGAACTCCAATATTGAGCACACCTTAGAATTATTTTGTTGGATGACTGCGATCACTAGAATCAAGCCACTTGGGTGAACTTTTCAAAATAAGAAAATAAGCATCCATTTTCAGTGCATGCTGTTATTCTGACTAAATGTGAGCAAACACTTTATATGTCGCAAGGATGTTGATCACCTGACCACTTGTATCAGACCGTTCTCACCAGATCATGATGTTTAAATGTGGTTCTTCTATTTAATGAAGCCCAACAGATGACTGATCATAACTAGCACATCAAGCTTCCATGGAGTCTATACCATGCATTGTCAGAATTACGGTCCCAACACAATGACCACAAAGAATGTTGTAATCAACTGTCATTCTTGCTATTTTATGTATAAAAGATATAAAGGAAAAATGTGTTTGTGTCTTGTGATAAATTAGAGCAGGATGTTAAAAAGATGAGACAGTTTAATTTGACTGTCTGTCTGTTTAATTTTTACGATTTTACAGCCTGTAACATGCTTTTTTATAGCATGTGGAACTCATATAATTTTAGTCCTGTAAAAAGGTGGGCATCAACTTGTATTAGTTGGTTATATAAATCCAATGAAGTGTTTTATAGATAATTATCATAAGAACGTCGTATCACACTTTTATGATTTTGCCCAAAACTTATATTCTAATGTTTTTTTTTCCGAGGAGACAAAGTGACGTAGTTAATATTTAATTTCTGCTTAATATTACTGCATCTTATTTTGTTTATTTTGGAATCTTGAATATTCTATTTTATAGGTTCTATGTATGATATTTTAAGCGTTTTTTTAACCGTAATTATTTAAATAAGTTACTTGGATTCTTTACTATCTCTCAATAAAAATATGTATCACGAATCACTCTTTTAGTATTTACATTTAATAAATATATTAAACTTGGGTCAGTTAGTTCTCTGTAATACCAATAATTGCGGTAAAAAAACGTGTAGTAGAAAAGAAAATTCTGTAATTAATATTTGCATGTATATTATGTTTTTTTACTATTTTCTATTGCTAAATAAAATGTATTATTCATTCACAGGAAACAGAAAATGGGGAAACTGAAAGAATCCTATGCACATATCTACTCAAGAATGTATCGATAACCATTTCTAAGTTTTAATTTAGTAATAACAATCAAGCAATATTAAAGAAACAACGTTGTATTGTTATACATAGACGTAAATTTCTGGAAAAATCCCATTGAAAACCGATATGTGTAGACATGCTTGAGACAAATCTTATTCTTGTAAAGTGTGTAGTTCATCATATACTATGTCATTAAAGGGTTTTTCTTGTGAGGTTTGTGATTCATTATACACAAATAAATCTGAGTTAAGGATCCACATTAGAACCCACCCTCGCGAGAAACCTTATTTTTGTGAAATTTGTGGCTCAGCATTTGTAAATAATTCTGCGTTAAGAACACACATACGAACTCACACTGGTGAGAAGCCTTATTCTTGTGAGGTTTGTGGCTCAGCATTTGCAGATAATTCTACTTTAAGGAACCACATACGAACCCACACTGGGGAAAAACCTTATTCTTGTGAAGTGTGTGAATCATCATTTTCTAGGTTGTCTATTTTGAAGAAACATATTCAATCCCACACCGGAGAACAGCCTTATTCTTGTGAAGTGTGTGGCTCATCATTTACAAGGCAATTTTCTTTAAAGACACATATGTTTACGCACACTGGGGAGAAGCCTTATTCTTGTGAGGTTTGTGGCTCATCATTTCCAACATCATATACTTTAAAGACACACATGCGAATCCACAATGGTGAAAAGCCTTATTCTTGTAAAATTTGTGGCTCATCATTTAAAGAAAATTTTTTTTTAAGAAAACACATGAAACACCACACTGGGGAGAAGCCTTATTCTTGTGAAGTGTGCGATTCATCATTTACAAGACAATTTTCTTTAAAGACACATATGCGAATACACACTGGGGAGAAACCTTATTCTTGTGAAATTTGTGGCTCATCATTTCCAGAAAATGGTACGTTAACAACCCACATGCGAACCCACACTGGGGAGAAACCTTATTCTTGTACAGTGTGTAGCTCATCATTTGCAAGTTCCTCTCATTTAACGAGACATATACGAATACACACTGGGGAGAAGCCTTATTTTTGTGAAGTTTGTGGTTCATCATTCCCAGAAAACGGTAAGTTAACAATGCACATGCGAACTCACACTGGGGAGAAACCTTATTCTTGTACAGTGTGTAGCTCATCATTTACAAGGCCATCTCATTTAAAGACACATATGCGAATGCACACCGGGGAGAAGCCTTATTCTTGTGAAGTTTGTGGTTTATCATTTTCAACATCATCTTCTTCAAAAGTACACATGCGGACCCACACTGGAGAGAAGCCTTATTCTTGTAAAATTTGTAACTTATCATTTGCAGATAATTCTTCTTTAAGAAAACACATGAAACACCACACCGGGGAGATGCCTTATTCTTGTTAAGTGTGTGATTCATCATTTACAAGGCAATTTTCTTTAAAGATACATATGCAAATATACACTGGGGAGAAGTCTTATTCTTGTGAAGTTTCTGACTCATCATTCCCAGAAAACAGTAAGTTAAAGATGCACATGCGAACCTACACTGGGGAGAAACCTTATTCCTGTACAGTGTGTGGCTCATCGTTTACAACATCATTTCAATAAAGAAGACATGCAAATATACACTGGCTCAGATATAAATATACATCGTAATGAAATAATGTGTTAGCTCCAGGAGAGAGCCCCCTGATTTCCTTGAAATAACTGAAATTAAAAAAAGCCTTATTATTATAAAGTGTGTTGCTCACTATTCACACAAAAATCTACTTTAATGCAACATACACGAACCCACTCAATCATGTTAAGTGTATGGTTTATCGTTTATAGGAATTACTTATTTAAAGGTACACTTTAGAATTTCCCTGGAACTCCTGCAGTAGGAGTTCTAAGGAAATTCTAACAGAGAAATTTAAGGAATCGGCCCTCTCTGAAAATAAAAAGAATACACCAATTCCAAAGATACTTTCAATCATTTCCCAGATAAACAAATATCTATCACCTGAACAAATTAGGGCCTCATGTTTATAGGAATAGTTTATTTAAAGGTACACTTGCAAATTCTATTGTAGACACAAACCTCGAGTCTCTTCGGTCTCTTTACATTGGTTTGTCAGGACAACCTCATATGAGGATATTTTACCTTAAAATTAAACTCTGACCAAATTTTAACAATAACATAGTATTCGAGGCACAAATAAGATACCCGCAACACAGCTAGAAACTTCTAGTAATTTTACCTCTAGTTACATCACTTAACTTGATACGTCAGCTAACAAGTTCAATTCTTGTCCTGGAATTTGGCAAGATATCGAAAAAAACATCATTGCAATAATTATAACAAACTCAGCATTTGAGAGGAAGAGGAGAATCTTGGTTTAACAGTCAGATATATATGTATTTCATATAGAATTCAATTTAATGAACATATGCAAACCCACAGTGAAGAAATAAATGTAACCTAAAAACTAACTAAAATAAAAGGAGATAGCTTGAAAACCTATTAGACACCACAATGGGTGTTTCCGATCATTCTATGCACTGGTTTGTCAGTAAATCCTAACATGAGGACACTTCAGATTAGGAATAATCCTCAACGAAATATGTGAATAAAAATAACATGGTATTTGAGGGGCAGATAAGGTTAACACGGCATGGCTGTGTACTGTGAACTACAAGCAAAGATACATGCCACCACATATAACAACACAAAGCTGACTAGCTCAATTATGGTGGGGGAATCGAGTAAAACGAGGCAAAGACCATCAGAAAAGTGAACTTAACAGTTAAGTGGTCTGTTGGGGGAAAATAAAATAATTATTGTATACTGCTGTATTTACTCAAGGTTTAAGAAATAGGAAATATTCTTAAATATACATTCGGATGTTATGTAACTCATAAAGAAAAAACTGTATCTGCAGAAAGGGGTACATCGATCTCTGGAGAGTGAGAATATGTGTGTAAAAAGATATGGGGTCTGTCCAGTTGGTAAATGTCCGTTGATAAGGTGTCCAGTGAAAGGAGATTTAAAGATGGGAAAGAAGGGTTTTCGTGAAGGCAGCGTGGAAAAAGTTCAAAAATGAGGTGAATCCAAAAGAAAGATGTTTAGTTCAATCGTGTATATATATATATATATATATATATATATATATATATATATATATATATATGTATATATACGCATTATTACTATTATTTTAGGCTAAAATAAAAAAGACAAAAAACTTCATAGTTGTTTATTGACAACAATATCTTATTTTAAAAGAAACAAGCAAACCAAAATTACCCAGTAACATTGACAAGGAGGTTTTCCTGCAGTCACCCTAGAAAAGCAATTTTCCATTTAATGAGGAACAACCTATTATAACCGACAAAGATCAGAACCTACTCAGAAGCAGATTTAAGAAAATGTCTGCTTTACAAAGACATTACCAGTAGTTAACCTACAATTTAGCTGAGAAACGTCTGAGCTCTCTGATGTCTGGCTAAAAGACGATTTAGCAGATGGCCATTACACTTCCCACAACAAAATATATGTAATCAAATAGATGTGGATAAAATGTAACCTGACATATCGCTGTACAGTTAGGAGCCTGAAGCCTCACCTGTAGCACTAGATGGAAAGGTGACATTATTAAGACAAATACATGAAGACCAGAAGATACATTAAAAACAAGGCCATCAAACTAAAGATGGTCATATAAAAAACGTGAAAGCATTTCTCGCATTATTTATGTAAGTTTCCTGAATAATTACAGCTTAAATGAAACGAAGTGCAAACACTTTCAAAATACTAGTTGTTTGAAATTGACACAGTCTTTGAAAGAAATAAATATCATATCCGTTGTGGTAGTGACAAGTGGTTTAGTAAACAAAATCTAAAAAGTACGATGACAATCACTGAGTTACCAAGTTTTTTTCTTAAGTTCAGATTCCACTTAGTAATTTGTCCTAACTACACTGTGCGACGGAGGGGTAGGATATCACATCCACACTAGTACACATCGAATCCTAACCTACTATTATCCAAGTATACTTAAATATGGCAGCTTCCTTTTCCAAAACCCAGTTGATGCGGACACTAGATCATTTTCTAATCAGAATTGTATCTAGGTAGCCTGGGGTGGAGAGTTGTCTCCGCACACAGTTGGCCCACGTCTAAAATCCAAAAGATGGGACCACAATTCACAACTTAATTCTAAAATTTTCACACCAGATCCGTCACATAGTTTCGGTATCTCTGAGGTTCCAAAAATCAATAAAAGGACCACAACCTTCTGTGGTCACACCTTCTGTACGCTTATCTGAATGTAAGGAGAGCCTAGCTCATCGCGTGAAGTCATTGTCCACAACCAACCCCACGTAGAGGTTACCATACTATAAATAGAACATCTATTTGGCCTCATACAGATTACTGATACGATAGACACATGAGATTTAATCGAAAAATTAACTCCCATTAGGGTATCCCAAAATTAACATCCGCCACAACACAACCCACCCTCGAGTTCCGATAAAATACATTCAGTACCACCCAACTACAAGATCACATGACTTCACAGGTGAATTTATTACATGGCTGACCTAAGTCAAACATCACCAAACGTTAATTAACTGGTTTTTTTTCTTCTAAAATAATTATCCACATAGAACAAAAAAATGTCATCTTTTGGCAAAGCTCAGACAATAAAATATTGAAAAAAAAACGATACAATATACAACAATAACATTAACAAACACATTTTTACATCTAAGCCAATAATAATACATAAAAAAAAATCATATTCTTGCGTTGAAAAAAAAAGCAATAACGAAAAACACCCAAAATTATATTTTCCTCTTCACAGTAGCAAAGTGCAACCAAGCCGAACAAAAAACCAACAAAAAAGTACGAAAATTGAATATGCATTTTCATTCTACCCCACCCACTATTTCCTTGTTTGCACTGACAGGGACCATCGCTCTCTTTCCTTCTCCCTTTCTCACTCTCCTGTCTCAACACAGGTCACAAATACAATGCGCGACCAACTCTCGTTTTTTTTCCTTTTACCTTTCGCCATTCTGCTGTCTAAGAACAAAGGATTCAATGTGCTTTGAGACTGTCTCTTTTGCGTTCGTGTACAGGTTACGGCATATCACCCTATTTCCATGATATCTAATATATATATATATTAAGTTCATGTGTGTTTCATTCTGTGTTTCTTTCTTTTTTGTAATAGTTCGTGTGTTTTTGCATCTCTTTCTTTTTCTTTCTTTTTAACTTCTTAACTTAGTTCGTGTGTATGTGTCTTTTATTCTATTTTTCTTTCCTTTTTTCTTTAATTTTTGTGTGGATTGTTTCGTCTCTTTCTTTTTAACCCCTTAATTTCAGTTCGTAAAAGTTTTTCCTATAACTATTCTCAACTAACCAATCATAATAAACACGAAAGTACTTACCTTTCTCTTTCTCTCCCTCTTCTTATCGTTGCCTGCCGAGCTGTTCTATCTCTTCTCTTCTTAAGACCGCATGCTGTCTCCGTGGAACCGATGTCATATTGCTCCTCATGTCGAGAAACGTTGATCAAACGGCACCAAATCGGCATATGTTGCGTTATGGTTTATTAAAATTCGTTCTTTAAATCAGATGTACTTCAAATGTTCTCAAGTGACGCTATCAACCTTTTTAGGAATTGAATTCCAGTTTTCCTTTTTTTTAATAACATCCTGGATTCGCGTCTGCTCGTCACTGCCTCCAGACACAGACTGACTAAATACGTCTTCGTTTCACACGGTATCATGACGTCACTGCTTCAAGGGGACAGAATTTGTCATGACACATGTATGTGTCTGACTTTCCTTGAACTCCGAATTTGAATCTCCCGTTTACATGTTAGTCCGGAGAGAAGAATTGCTTTTTAGATTTTCGTGTCAAGACAACTTGCACAGGTTCACCTTGATACTAAAGCCATACAATGATGTAATCGTTCTTCACATACGTACATCCATTATGTGACACACACACACATATATATATATATATATATCCCCAGCTACCTCAAGAACACCACACACTTCCTACAGATTCTAAACAGGATAAATAATTTACCCAGTAACACAATTCTCGTCACAATGGACGTATCCGCTCTCTACACCAACATTCCACACGAAGAGGGAATATCCGCATGCAGGAGTTTCCTACACACCCAGCACCTACAAAATACCTACATCAATGACATATGCAACATTATACTATTCATTTTGACACACAACAACTTCACATTCAACAACCAGCACTTCCTACAAGTCAAAGGCACAGCCATGGGTACTAAAATGGCCCCCAGCTACACCAACATCTTCATGCATATATTTGAGCAGAAACACATACACAACTACCACCTCAAACCGCTACACTACCACAGATACATAGACGACATTTTCCTGATCTGGCAACATGGAGAAGAGTCACTAATGGACTTCTACAGACACCTTAATAATTGCCACAACAGCATAAAATTCACTACAGAGCATTCAACCACACACATCCCATTTCTAGACATTCTCGTCAACATCAACAACAGACAGATCACTCTACACTAAACCCACCGACGGACACGGTTACCTCAACTTTGAGAGCTGCCACCCGATCACCATATAAAAATCAATTATATACAGTCAATGCCTACGTATCAAAAGAATTTGCTCGGATTCCACTGAATACAACACACAGGTAAGCATCATAGCTGACCACTTCCTCCACAGATACTACCCCTTCAAAATAATTAAACAATCAATAAAGAAAGCATCAACAACAAGCAGACTAAATCTTCTGACAAACAACAAGAACAAAACTCTATCCTCACAAATACCAATGGTATTTGACTTCAACCCTAACACCAACAAACTACAAGACCCTCTCAAAAACATATTTAAACAATTACAACACGACCCCAACATCAGCAATATATACAACAAACCACCCATCTGTGCCAGACGACAGCTTCCAAACCTACACTCTTTGCTGACATCGACCAAAACACGCAACATTCCCGCACCACAAAGAAACAAAACATGTAACAAACCCAGATGCAAAATATGTCAATGCATTAACACCAACAACACATTCACACCTCCAGGCACCAACATCCAACTTAATCCCGCCTCTTACCTGCGACAGCCCTGACGTAGTTTACTTATTATACTGTACTAGATGCACGAAAAGTAACTATGTCGGGGAAACAAGCCTGGAGTTCCGCAAACGCTTCAACAATCACAAACAAACTATTAGAGACAAATCCACACGATTCCCAGTGGCCGAGCACTTTAACCTACCAAGCCATTCCACAGATGACATGAAATGCATCCTCATAGCCTCCAAATTTAGATCACAACAACACAGGCGAAAATATGAAACTAAACTCATCCTTAAACTAAACACGGACAACGCTGGACTTAACTTGGACCTGGGACTACTCAATAACTACACTTTCCACAAACAGGGTAACTAACCTATGTCATTTTCCAATGGGCGAAGTCTTGCATGTGTCACGGTGGGATTTTAACTTTTAACATTTTTTATTACATCTATTAATTTCGTTGTATGTATGTAGGTTTTATTATCTAATATTTATTATATTTATTTATTTATTTATATATTTAAGTATTTATCATTTATCTACTGACTTATTTATCTATATTATTTATATTAATTTATTATTTTCATCAGTATTATATTTATTTGAATTTTCATATATATATATATATTTTTTAATATATTCTTATATATATTGTTTTATATATATATATATATATATTTTTATTATTATTAGACGCAAATTTTAATAAATAGAAAGTAAAAAAACTGTTTTTTTAGAATAAAATTTTTAAATAAATGACCGCTGATACGAAGAGAGTAAAAAAGAAAGAACAAAAGAAAAAAGCGAGTAAATTAATTCAATTAGCGGTTAAATTGAACGCAGTAGCAGTAATTTTAAACAATTAAGTCGACTACAACGCTAAGAGATGTGTATGCTTGCTCGCATAGGCACGGGCGGGTGTGTGTGTGTGTTTATATGTGTGTGTGTGTGTGTGTATCGAGCAGTAAGAGAGAAAGAAAGAGAAAGAAGAAAGGTATTTGTGAATGGGTGTATGTATATATGTGTGTATGCTTGCACGCATGGGCACATGTCGGTGTGTGTGTGTGTGTATATATCAATGTACATGTACACGTCCCAGTACGTGTGTGTGAACACGTATGTGCGTGTGCTCATTTATACATATATTTAATTTATGATTTTTCTACTCTTTCCCCCTCATTGCCTGGGGAAACCATCCCACCGTACACACGCACACCCCAAACACTGATGAAGACTGAAGGCGTCAGTCGAAAATTTTGTTCTCCCTATCATCAACAAGAAAAACCTATTTTTCTTTACAGAACAATTCATATTCCTACACGTCAAAATATATTAAAAAATAAATAAATAAATAAAAAAATAAAAAGTTATAACACAATATAAACTTTTTTTCACATTATTTTTTATATACATTCACATACTTATATATATATATATATATATATATATATATATATATATATATATCTTAGCTTCAAATAAAATTACTATATATTTTCTGTTGCAGAATGTTTTAGATTATTTAAATTATTCAGATCACTATTCACATCTTCAGTGGTGTTCCTTTTTAGGAATTTTAATTAATAATTATGTTTTTATTTAACCTGTAAGTTTTGGAAGATTAGTTCTGGTTCTCCGAACATTTGTAAGAAATAATGTAATAATTAATTCATAAATAAACCCCTTCTTGGTAGAAATAATAACTATAGTTGTCGTCATGCATTTTGTTTTTAAACTATTACGGGCTGTTCCTATTTTATAATATAGTATTATAAATGACTCAAATGAAAAGTTTAGATTTAGTATGCACTTAAATAATCCCAACAGTAACCCTAATGTGATGTAAAGATTATGTTAATAAAATAAGTTTTATTCAAGTTTGGATGTTTCTCTCATTTTATTCTAAATCGTCCATGGTTAATGATTTTTGTCGTCAAACTAAATTTTGTTACATGAAATTTGCATTTTTAAAAAAGCAATTTTATTAATTGTATTTTTAATTTGGGAAAGTTTTAGTAGATTATCAAATTTAATAAGATTTGCCAAAAGTCTGTTTATTTCAACCTTGATTAAATTTCATTAAATTTTCCAACACCAATTATTGCTAGCCTGAGTAGTGGTTGGTACATTTTTCAAGTCCAATAATTTTTAAACAATAATGTGAGAGAAAGAGAAGCAAAGAGACAGATACAGACATAGGTAGATAGAGAGGGGGAGAGAAAGAAAGAGAGAGTCAACAGATGACGATTATAACGGAAGTGACGCCACCGTTACTGACATAGCGTTGCCACGAACGATAGCCAGGGAGATGCGTTGGAACAACCAGGCTAACTCACAGGGCTCGTGCCTAGACGTTGAAATCCTCTGTCCAATGTCCTGAAAAAATTTAAGTCTCGGGGCCAAGCACACCCGACGTTTCCCAAATTGTAAAAAAGTCTTTTTTATGTTAGCTATGTTGTGAATAAAAAAAATGTCTACTTGTTTTGTTCTAAGCTAACTAGTCAAGAGGTGAGTGATCATTTTATATCAAATTTAAGATTTAATCATTTTAATTGAGATATCTTTTGTATTTTTAAAAATCTTATGACAAATATGATATTTATAAACATGATATAATAAAATCTCAATAAAATATTCATGCATGTAATTAATTAGAATATAATTCGGATGCATCATAGATAAAGTATTTATTAAAATATTCTACAATATAAGTTAAAGATTAGGAGTTATATCTGCTAATCTTCACTGTTTATATATATATTGTAAATAAAAATAAATGCTACAATTTTTACTTCGTGCTTATTGGGTTAATATTATCATGCATTTTTCTTCTGTTGTTTACCTTCCATACACATTCAGATTATTTGTTATGCATATATGGACAGATTTTTTTTAGCAATTTTTCTCAATTCAAACCTCAAAAATATTTAAAAACAATAAACTTTGTGGGCGGACAGTAGTCTTCATGAAAAATTATTAGAGTTCACTTTGGCATTCTACTCACATTCTAACTACAAAAGCAGTACATCTAATTATTTTAAATAATATTCCTAAGTGTATATTTTCTTTTTTAAGAATATGCAACAATTGTAAACAATAAAACAAATTCCGATCATATCCTGCGTATAAGAAAATTCTAAGAAATGACTTAAATATTTAGAATTTAAATTTCTATTTTGTTTGAAAAATAGTCAACAGAATTTATTTTTACTTTATTTGTCGAACAGATTTCATATGAGAAAATATCTGTCATGCCTAAAATAAAAGCAATATTTATTTTCTTCATTCAAGTAATTTAAATAAAAACGTATTTCTATATAAAGACAACTGATATAATCGATACAAATTCATAGTGTCTGAATTTCCACAATATTGTTGTTGGCATCCGTCAGTCGCAAAAAACTTTGGATCAGCGCCTTGTTGTGTGCATCTTTTTGTGTGACTGTAGAGACCAATTCTTGATTTGCATGATCTACAACAGCGAATATTTTTGTCTAATATGTCACTTAAGCTGGTTGGTCTGCCCGTGGGCTCACTGTTCTAGCTTTCTTCGCAGCGTTTTCATTGTGGATGTTCTTCTCACTGACGTATATGTTTCCTCCAGAGGCTTCCCATGTATTAATGTCCATTGAGCAAACCTTCATATCTCGCTTGCATACATCCTTGAAGTGTAGATTGGGACGCCCCCTTTTTCTTTAGTCTAAGGCAAGCTCACTGTAGAGAAAGTCTTGCGCACGTGGCCCAGCCAGTGAAGACGTCGCTCACGCAGTAGGGAGTAGATAGATGTAATGTCTGCTCTTTGCAGAACATCATTGTTGATCACTATGTACTATCATTTGATAACAAGTATCCTATGTAGACACCTCATATGGAAGACCTGGAGTTTCCTATCCTGTGTTGAGTATGCAGTCCAGAATTCCCTTTTATACAGCAGGACACTGAGAATGCATGCTCTGTAGACGGTCATCTTGGTAGAAGTGGTAAGGTGGCTGTTTTTTCAGACTCTTTTAGTAAGTATAGAGAGGGTTCTGGGTGCCTTACGAATCCTTTTGTTGAGCTCTACGTCCAATGAGAGGCTGTCTGAAGCAGTGGAGCCTAGGTACTGGAATTGGAGTGAAATGCTGGTTGGGCAGGCGGTTGCTTGCCCTATAACTTGTTTATTTTCTTTCTCGCTGATGCTGAGGTCGAACAGGCTGCAAGACTCAGCAAACCTGTCCATCAGTCTTTGGAGATAATCTTCCTGATGCGATGCTATGGCTGCATCATCGGCAAACAGCATGTACCTGACCTGATCTTAGTCTTGGAGCGGAGTCTGGTGATGTTGAAGAGACTACCGTTAGGTCTGGAGTGCAGGTAGATACCATTTGCTGTGTTCTTGAAGGCATGCTTCAGTAGTAGAGCGGGGAAAATGCCGAATTAGTGTCGTCGACAGAGGAATTAGAATGTATGAAATGGTGACAGGGGCCAAAATCAACTGCGGGAAGTCTGTTGGCTTGCGCATTGGTGCCTGGAAGGGTGTATCCTTGCAGGGACCTTTTGGCTGGACGGATGGGCCTTGCAAACCTGATCTTCATCTGGAGAAAAATTGGTCGGAAGTCCTGAAAGTGTTATCACTTTTTTTTTTTTTTTTTTTTTTTTGTCTGGTGCTTCGAACAGGCGTGTTCAGGCTTGCTGGTTGTTCAACTCGCCCTGGCTGATGTGAGGATCCTGTGAGACAAAGGAACCGCACCAGCATGTGCTTGCATGTGCACGATAGAATTGGTGTCGGCTTGCCTGCACGCCGTGTATCCGACAATTTGGGGTTGGTCCGGGATATTAGCGAGGTAGGCATCAAGAGAGCGCTTAAATTGTTCCACAGCAGCATTTTTTATATCCCGAATACACCTAGGCATGGCATTGAAGAGTTGTGACCCCTGTACAGGTAAGCTCGTTTCAAAAATGGTTCGTATTTTCCCACCAGTTTTTAGCGAGGGAACAATACAGTGCCTCCCGCGGCGTTCATTGTCTCGGGCTTGAATGTGGCCATTAATGTTCGGTACCTTTCCTTCCAATATCTTCCAGATGTAAATTATCCGGTACCTTTCACGTCGTCTTTGCAGCGAGAACATTTTTGTCTTCTTCAGACATGACCAGTAGTTCCGATCAGCTTGAATTTTCCGTAGAAAGGACCACTGAATGGCTTCAAGCTTTTGGATGAGCCTAGGGCTACTTGGGTTCCACAAGACAGAACAGTATTCCAAAACTGGAATGACCAAGGATTTATACAGCGTGACCATTGCACGATATTCTCTGGTTTTAAATGTCCTCAGGATCCAGGCAATGAGGTTCTTGGCTTTTTCCACAACTTTGTTTATTTGATTGCTAAAAAGACAATCACTAGACATAGATACACCGAGGTCCTTTACTTCTTGCTTTATGTTTATCATTTTTCCTGACGGAGTGTGGTATGATATCTCGCTTTTTAGCTGGTCGTTATTACCATAGCGGAGAAGCTCAAATTTCACGTCATTTAGCTCCATGTTATTGTCCTCCGTCCATTTGTAGATCTGATCGAGATCCTTTTGAAACAACACAGCATCCTCGGGAGACCGAACGGATTTTGTGGCCCTTGTATCATCGGAGAATGACCTGACTATTGACATGGCGATATCTTCATCAATGTCCCCAATAAGGATTAGGAAGATTATGGGTCCCAATACACTTCCCTGGGGAACTCCAGAAATGACAGGTTGTGGCTTCGAGGTTGCACCATCAACCATAACTGTTTGGAGGCGATTACTCAGGAAGGATTCGATCCATTTGAAGATGCTTCCACGAATGCCAAGATCAAATATTTTCTGCAGAACTATTTTGTGGTCAACTTTGTCAAAAGCTTTGGCAAAATCTAAGTAGACAACATCTGCATTAGCGCCATCATCAAGAATTGATAGAATCGTGTCAAACTGCTCAAGGAGTTGACTTAAACAAGATCTTCCAGATCTCATCCCATGCTGACTGTCATTGAACAGGTTATTTTCATTCATGTGTCTAACTATGTGTTTCCGTATGACTTTCTCAAAAAGTTTAATGAGGTGGGAGGTCAAAGCTATTGGTCTATAATTGGCAGCCACCGACTTGCTTCCACCTTTGTGAATGGGTGTAATAAGAGAATTCTTTAGTTTGCTTGGAACGACCTCTTCTTCAAGACTTTTCGTCCATAGAAATACGAGAGCATGGACCAAATGAGCCCTGCAGTTTTTCAGTAGTAATGCAGGAAAGCCGTCAGGACCCGCAGCAGCTGACGGAGAGAGTTCATCAATTGCAAGCTCAAAATCGGCTGCAGTTAGAGTAACAGTTGACAGTATAGAACTTATATCAAAAGTGCGATTATGTGAAGCTTGACTGCTTTGCATTGGTTTGCTAAAAACGTCTGTGTATTGTTTTGACAAAATTTCTGCCATCTCAGTACTGTTACCAGTAAGAACACCATTCTGGTCCACCAATGGACCAACTTTTGTCTTGACTTTGGACTTTTTCTTTCAGGACTTCCGACCAATTTTTCTCCGACCAATTTTTCAGCAGCTGGTCTGTGGTCCTGCAGAAATCTTTCGTTAAAGGGGAGAGCGGAGGTGTGTGCTTCTCACATTTTTCCGATCATCCTATATCGTCTTTCAGTGCTCCCACTCCTGTCGGATACACTGCTGGAGATTCAGCGGGCTCTGTTCAAGTTGGTGTGGCTTGGAAAGCACCTTATCGTCCGTCGCGAGATTTGTTACCTTCATTCTTCTGAGGGCGGTTTGGGTATGCCGAGCATCGAAATTCGATGCCACACACTTCGGCTGCTTTATCTAGACCGAATGAGTACACAATCTGAGGGAAACGGTGTCTTTTGGAAGGAAGACACTAAGAAAGCTTTTCCGGCTTCGAGAAGTGTGCACTTGGATGAGGGGGAGGCACACAGGTTGCCCTGAAATGAGTGCTCCTTCTATCGCGAATGTAGACATGCGTTGAAGTTCTTTTCAAGGGTGACAGAAAGCCTCTCTGACACCCTGCTGCATTATATCGGGTAATGCTGAGGGGGACTGTCCGTGATGACAGGCCTGAAGGGCTCGCTTTGGCGAGGGGGGGAGCTCCGCTCAATCTCGCCTTGGGCGCCTGGGTCAAGGTGCTTTGACAATGACGAGGCATCGCTGACCTGGCTAACAATTAGAAATAAACTCTGGGTCGGTAAGAGGCTTCATTCAGTACGCTTGAGTAATTCTCCGACTTGTGTCAGATGCGGCGACGAGGACAAGACCGTAAGTCACACTTTCGTTTTTTGCCGCATCGTCGTGCCGCTGATTAAGCTTGTTGCAGGCTACATGGTTCGTATTCTTAATGTATCGTCTTTTGACCTGGAACCCATTAATGTATGTAGCAACTGTGCTCCGACAACCGATAGGCAAAAATGGTTTACGTTTTTAAGCTTACTAGCCATTATGAGCGTTACGATTTGGACGGCTAGGTGCAAGACAGTCTACGGAGCTTAGACCTTCACTCCTCTCGGCCTTATTGTGATTTTAAAATATTACCTAAAAGCTCACATTAGGGCCGAGAGGGTGAAACTCTCTTCGGCAGATTTTGTTGAAAGGTGGGTGACTGGAGCGCGACTGTGTAGAGTGTCTGGCGCTAGATTAGAGTGGTATCTGGACGTGCCTTAGGCAGAGGATATTGGGTTCAGGAAACGAACACTGTTTTAATTTTAAGTTAGATTAAGACTTATTTTAAGTTATTTTTTCTGTTTAATTTTCTGTTGAATTTTAAGTTCAACAATTTAGCTAGTGCATGATTGATTCCATTACATTCCCCTTTTATTTCGTCCTCATCCCACTCCCCGTTTTATTTTCTGCCCCATGTTAAACTCCCCTTCCCTTACCAATTAAGTGACTGAGCGCTAGATTTGTCGGATATGCAGGTCACCCTTCGATATGTTCGAAGGAGATGTACAGAAATAAAACGTTGGGGCCTGCATCAAACCCTTTTTTTCGAATTTTCGATTTCGACCGGCAAATCGGCACCTTGCTACATTTCAATAACGGGGGGGGGGTGCTTTTTACTAACCTAATTTTTTCTCATTTTCATTGTATATATCATCATATTTTGTATATATAAATTTTTAGTCCTACCCCCCCCCCCTTGCATATTTCTCATATGGGTTTTAAGTAGGATTTCATGGTATGAATTCTTATGGTGAGTAGCGTTGGATATATAGTATGAATGCGGTATTTTGGTGAATGATGGTCATGATTGAAACTAGCTAAGTTGAGTTTTTTTAAGTTAGAGATGACCGATCCTTTCCCCTCCCCCCCTTTTGGCGTTGTGCCACATTTTGTGTATTTATTTATGCGAATAAATATTGAAAAAAGGACAGTATTGTAACTGTCTAGCCGAGTGCCAGTCAGTTTCCTTACCTTTGTACCTTTTATGTTAATACACTTGTTATATTAACCCAACCTGGACTTGACTTCGTCTTTTTACTGTTAGACTACTTCACAACAGTTATTATTACGTATTAATATTGAAAAAAAATAACCAGTTTTTAACACTTTATAATTGAGTATATCGGCTTATATGGCGTCCTATCAAATATGGCTTAATCTAGAAAATAAGCCGATAATACTAGCATGTTTACTCGTTTAAAAAGTGTTTTTCTTCAGATTTCATGCGTTAATACTGACTTGATTTTAACTCTAAAACGTTTAGTATGTCATAATCTTTAAAAAGGAATATATCTCTTTTATATAGACTTTTCGAAAAATCTTAACGTTAACATTTTTCGAAATATCTCTCTATATATATATACAGAAAAATGAATGATGAAGATAAAAGTTGTACAATTACAAAACTTATTGAATCATCGGTTCAACACAAGGAAGGATAATTTGTATTTGTTTCTGAATTTATTGTTCCATCCAATATATTGAACTTTCAGTGCAACTTCGGAAAAGCCTCAATAAGGAAAAACAAATAATAAATAAAAATAAATGCATACTGATATTATGTATGTGACCGTGACGGAACAAAGACATTGTACACTAAAACTTACGTAAATTGATCAAGTAGTTTTCTTTTTATCACACATAATAAAATTTTGTCATTTTTTTCCATGCTCGCTTGTCACGTCGCCATCTTTGAAAAACAAGGGACGTAAGTCAGCCCAGCGTTACAAGCCCAGCTTGTTGTTACTGTTACGTAAACACGAGTTATCTCCCGTTGACTTAGCAACCTCCCACCGTCATTCTTGACTGCTACCTCCCACTACTTGTATTAGTGGTAAACTGCTATGTATTGAGTGTAAATAAATTTTTTGTTACGTTCACACGTGTGTCTCGTCTCTGTTAATGAATGCTTCAATAACAAGTTACTAATATGGCTTTATTCAATACTCACCTGTATCAACGCATAATATAAAAGTTACAAGCGAGTGTAAAAAAAAAGACAAAATTTCATTTTCTGTGATTAAAAAAAAACAAACAATCAATTTACGTAATTTTTGGTGTACGATATTTTTGTTCTGTCCCGGTCACATACATAATACAGATATGTATTTATTATTTGTTTTTTTCTTATTGAAGCTTTTCCAATGTTGCACCGAGCTTTCTATTATCAAAATAGAGTATTATTTAAAGATACTTCATTTGTCTTTAAATTTCTATTCATTTTTTTTGTTATCGATAATACTTTGTGAAAACTGTCGAAAATGATTTTATGTCGTCGATTTCGGTATTTGAAAGTGATTTGGAAGCATTTAAACTGTCAATTAGAAAGTCATTTCGGGCTAGAATTAATTTTTAAAGTGAAAGGTCGATTATTGTAGTTTTTTGCCGGTTGTTAAAACTATTACTTTTTTTAATAGTAATAGTTTTGAAAAGGAAATTAATATTGTTAAGGTATCCGTTGAACATTACATTGATTGATTACTGTTGTTTGAAATAAGTCTTAATTTTAAATTAACGTGAACGGGAGTCACTTAGGTGCACAAGATGTGGTCTCATTAGTCATTACTTACATATATAGATTATCTCCCTTGTTGACTTTATACTGAATTATCTCCCTTGTCAACTCTTCAATTATCACTAAATAATTGAATTCGTTTCTATAAAAAATGTTAATTCTTTAGCTCGTTACTTTTATTAAAATCTCATTATTTGATTAATTAACTTTTTACAAAGAAAGCAAATAAGACGAAAGAAATACACAAAGGTAAGTCAAATTACTACCGAAATGCTTTTCAATACGCTCATTTTACGATTGAATTTTAACTTCGCGTTTTAAAAAGTTTAAATTTACGGGCATTTATAACGACAGCTCACAGAACGAAAAAGGGTTAAAAAAACATAAAAACAAACAAATAGGCAACAAAAAAATGTTACGAAAAGCAACATAAGTTACTCTTCTACCTATATATGTTTATTTGCGTTTTAACTTATGTTAAAATCGTTATTTAGTTCGATTTAAAAGTAGTGTCAATATGCCATATTAGAATTGAAAACAAAAAAATAGGCGCATTTGATCACGTGAGACCTCGACACTACATTTCGAACTAAAAAAAAAGTGTTTTAAAATAAGTTAAACACAAGTAAACTTATCCAGGTAGGTAAAAGAGTAACTTGTCTTGCCTTTCGTAACATGTTTTGGTTGCCTATTTGTTTGTTTTTCGGATGTGTTTCTAACACTATTTTGTTTATTTTTCGATTTTTCACCAATTATCAAAGATCCCCGTGCTGGGCTCATGAACATGCACTTTTTTTCGTTCTAATTGAACAGGTTGACACCAGGTTTGTTTTGAACAAAAAAAACGCTTTAAAATAAGTAAAAACACAAATAACATTATCCGGGTTAGTAGAAGAGTACCTTATCTAGTCTTGCGTAATATTTATTTGTTGCCAATTTGTTTTAATTTTTTTTACCTCTTTTTCGTTATATTAGCTTTCGTTATAAATGCCCGGAAAATGTAATGTTCTACCAGTAATTTTCTCATTTTTTGTTTTTTGAGTGATGGCTTAAATTACAGTTTCGATAATTATCGAAACTGTAATTTAAGCCATTGTTTTGTTCATACTGAACAGGTGGACACCAGGTTTGTTTTTAACAACAACAACAACAAACAAACTCTTTAAAATAAGTTCAAACACAAATAAAATTACCCAGGTTAGTAGAAGAGTAACTTCTAGGTACGTACAAAATCAATGGGCGATTCACAAAATGTAAAAACATTTTGACCCTCCCTTCACTTAAAAAATCACCACAATTCAGAAATTAACCAATTTTAATGAAATATTAAGTATTTATTAATCAACGATCACGGAACATGAAACCATTATTTTTCTTAAAATCTTAGTGAAAATGTAAGGTTTTGTTTAACGATTATTTACGTGAGAACTTTCATGGATGAAAACCTATTGTCAAAACCTAAATGTGTATTTTTTTTCTAAAATAGTGAAGAGTGATTAGATATTATTTTTAATATAATGTTTTTTTCTTTATTGTCGATAATTAATGTGAAAATTAAGCAACTATTACTTTTTTATAAGTTTAATTTAAATTAACTGAAAGAATTCAAGAAATATTCCTCAGATTTTAGCCATGGGAAACCGGTTTTAATTTGAAAAAGTTCTACAAACTTAAAAAACAATAAATTCAGTTGACTATTTTTCGAACTAGATGACAATATTAGTTGGTTTAGTTGTTATTTATGCCATAACACACATACACACACACACACACATATATATATATATATATATATATATATATATATATATATATATATATATATATATATATATATATATATGTATAGGGTGATTCATAAGTCACTTCACTTAGCTATTTAAAATGTCATTTACAATTGAAGAGCGAATTTTTATTGTTATTCATATGGCAAAATTTGATGAATCTCCCACACTTGTTGAAAGGCAATGGAAACGTGATGTGAACAGAAAGCCTCCTTCGCACAACACCATAATCAATCAAATATGCTAAAGAGTCGTAAATTCCTTGCAAAAAAGAATGGAGCTATGCATGCAGAACGAAGGTGAACATTTTGAATATTTGCTGTAATTTTAAACTTACATAAATGAATTTCTGTTTTGTATTACCGTATTTTTTAACTTTAGAATTTCAAAAATAAATAGCTAAGTGACTTATGAATCACCCTGTATATATATATATATATATATATATATATATATATATATATATATATATGCAAAACTGCATAAATTTGTCTGGTGGTTCAAAAGGGAAATAATTGAATAAATATTACTGAAATCTTGATATTTTGTTAAAGTAACGTCTAGGGTTAGACTGACAAACACACAAGAATGAACCTGCAATGTTTAGATTTTCAGAAACAAAAAAACAAAATAGAACCAACAGAGCAACATGCACAATACACAGATGCTCATACTCCTCATTTATTATCAGTGATTGACTAGTAAAATTACTAATTTGCATAGCCAGTGACAGGAATTGCGCGACGATTTTGATTGTTTACTTCCAAACGTTCTTATGTCCGTGTCGATGTTGCTGCTTTTGAGAAAGCCATCATCTATCTAATAGTGCAAACACAGTACACAAGACGGTGATACTTTGAACAAGGATGGTACTATCCTTTAAATGCAGTGGCAAATTGATTTTGGATATTGTTGACCACACTACTCCTTGTTCACATTTGTGATGACATGGAGTCAACATCTTATGCCGCATGATTCTTTACACTGACTCATTTTCAGCTGGTGCATCTGCGGCAAGCTTTGAACTGTTAGTTAACAGTGTATCTCTGACATTTATGAGCCTTGCATGCTGCGTGGAAGAATCACTGTCACTTCTACTCTCTGAAGTACTTTAATCAGTCATTGTTTGTAGGACATTGCATCCTATCAATACTAATGTTCTCTTGGCTAGTTACGCTCACCATGCATTCAAGTAAATGTGAGAACCTACACCATACATTAGGGTCTTTTACACAAACACAATCTTCTACATTCTATTGATGTTCAGAGTCAATGACTTTTACTAAAATTATTAATCATATTTTCAGCAAAGTCTGTAGTGACACATCATCTTATGGCATGACGTCATACCAATAACACCCGGCTGACATTTTTCTCTGCTGACACTATGTGGTGAGATATGGGCACAATGAAAACGATTTTCAGCTCACCATACATTGAATGTACATTTCAGTATGTGTAACACCCAATGGATAGGATTTCCAATTTGGTAATCGTTGCATCTTACAGTATCAATTCACCTCAGACAAAAACATGTAGTTCTACATTCAATTAGATAGTGTTGGCTTTCATTCTGGAAGATGTCCATTCCCACATGGCCTCAGGTGTCAAACAACTTGTGGGTTGCAGGTACATAGACTTGCATTCCCTGCAATATTTTACCACAGCACTCACCGGCACCTCAGAAACTACATTCAATTAGAGTCAGATAGTGTCGGCTTTTTTTCTAGAAGATGTCCATTCCCACATGGCCTCATGTGGCAACCAACCTTTGGGTTGCAGGTACATAGACTTGCATTCCCTGCAATATTTTACCACAACACCTCAGAAACTGTGGGTTCGACCTACCTGTTGAAGTACAATAGTTTTCTAATGCCATGAACCACTTTGATGCTCGATGGACCTAATTACATTGGGGTGAGATTCACTTGCTGCCATATCACGTTCATGATTTTGAGGAATGACTTAGTACTCGTATCTGTTTAGTTGTGTTCAGGCCTTACTTAGTATCAGTTCATCTGTTTAGTTGTGTAATGTTTAGTTGTGTAAGGTAATGTCTATAACCAATGCATATTCATTTTGTGAGGACACTACCTTGGATATTAAGCATCTCGTTCACTGCATTGGTATGCATGTATTCTTTTCCACTAAAGGTATGCAAGATCCATTTAGGCATTCAAGCAGTTAGTAAATAGGTACACTTTTGTGGCTCTGAATCAAGCTCGGTAATTTTTATATCTTGTATAGTCATCTCTTTTCAGTAGCAGCTTGTATATTCTGCAGCATCTCATCTGACTATCGAATCCCAAGACCCCCATCAATCTATATATTGATTTCAGGACCATTAATACACAATTTTTCTGCTCAGTGTTTTCTTGGTGCATTCTCGGAATAACTTCCTTCTGTGGTTATTGGAATATCTTTCACTTATTCATCTCAAACCATTATAAGTGTTACAAGTCTCTTGATGAATAGTGCCACCACATTGTGCAATTTTCTTACTGAGAAATGTCTCACCTTCCTACAAATTGAGAACACACTATGTAAGATGAAGAAATATAATGTAGTCAGAACCTGAAATCCATTTCAAGTCAAGTACACATATGCTATCCTGATATTGTATTCATTCCTTGCCCACTAATCCAAAGCTGGCGTGATTCTGCTACATTCTTGCTGCATACACTATAGTTTCGTTGTTATAGACATGGTCAATATATGCTAATTTTGGATGCTGGGTAGTATCATCTCGATATAATACTGATGCCATGATAGATGGCACCACATTCAATACACTAACAGTTATAAGGTGAACTTTCTAAAGATAACTGCCAACATGTTGGACCTCTGTTGTCGTCATTCAATTACGTTTAGGACACAGATGTCAGCATGAGATTGTAGGCATCAACATACTCATGCAGTTCAAAGAACTCCAATATTGGGCACACCATAGAATTATTTATTATTTTAGCACTTGAGTTGAAGTTTTTAGAATAAGAAAGTAATCATCCATTTTCAGTTCATGCTGTTATTCTGAATGGATTATATGTTGCTAGAATGTAAATCCCTTCTATCAGCCGATTCACACCTGTTTAAATGTGATTCTTTTATTTTGATTACATTGCACGTATGATTGTTTATCAACATGAAAGTAATTTCAGCGAACTCCACCTAGAATTTGGATTTGGTTTATACTTGTTTTTTTTTATCAAATTTTAACAAAAGTTATCAAATATCAATTCATAAATACTTCTCCAAATGTCAGTTTTTTGCAAGTAATTTAAATTTGAGTGTGCCTGCTATGGGCACAGCCTCCAATTTGAAAACTATAATATTTCAGATTTGCATTGAATTTCATCTGTAGTCATTATACATCAATTAAGTAAGATTCAGATGCTTTCAGTTTCATTTTAAGACCGCTTATACTAAGGCCTTAACATTTTAGACATTTTGTAATATCAACATAATGTAATGAAGTTTGATCTAATTTAACAAAAATCAAGGGATAGGGTTTACCTTCATTATATATGGATTTTTATCTCTGTAACTATTCACACCTGATCTTAACGTTAATGAGCTTGTTCACACCAGGACATGATGTTAAAATGTGATTCTTCTATTTTGATTACACTTTATATGTCGTCAGAATGTTGCTCACCTGAACACTTCTATGAGCTTGTTCACACCAGAACATGATGTTTAAATATGATTCTTCTATGTTGATTACACTTTATATGTAACTAGAATGTTGCTCAGCTGAACACTTCTATGAGCCTGTTCACACCAGGACATGATGTTAAAATGTGATTCTTCTATTTTCATTACACTGCATGTATGATAGTTTGTTCATGAGAGAATAATTCTAGCGAACTCCACTCAGCATTTTTATTGGGTTTTTACCAATAAATAGAATGAAGCCCAACAGATGACTGATCATAACTAACACATGGAGTCTATATCATGGATTGTCAGCATTACAGTCCCAACACAATGACTACAGAGAATTTTGTCATCAACTGTCATTGTTTCTATTTTCTGTAGAAAAAATATAAAGGAAAAATGTAGTAGTGAGCCTTGTGATAAATTAGAACAGGTTGTTAAAATATGGATACTGTATAGTTAGACTATCCATCTGTTTATTTTTTTCGATTTATAACTCACAGCCTTTAACATGTTTCTTGCCTATATCAGATAGCACATGGAGCTCGTGAACATCAACTTGCATTAATTGGTTATATAAATCCAATGAATTGTTTTAGAAAGAATCATCCTAACAACGTCATATCAGACCTTTATGATTTTTCCAAAAACTAATAATCTGATGTTTTTCTGAAGATTCTGAAGAGTGATTTGGTAAAAATTTAATTTCTGCTTAATTTTACTGCATTTTGCTTTGTTTATTTTGGAATCAAAGCTTTCATATTCTACTTAATTGGTTCTAAGTATGATACTTGAAGCGTAAATTTTATCATAATTCTTTAAATAAGTAAGTTGCTTTCTTTCCGATCTCTAAATCACAATATCAATCACAAATCACTCTTTTACATTTAATAAATATATTAACTTGTGTCAGTTGCCTGTAATACAAATAATTGCCGTTAAAATCTGTAGTCAAAAATAATATTTCTGTAATTAATATTTGCTTATATTTCTTTTTTTTTTACATATTTTCATTGTTACATAAAATGTATTATTCATTCACAGGACAAAGCGACAATGGAGAAAAGGAAAGAAACCTATGCACATATCTATTCTTCTGAACTGTATCGATAACCATTTCCAAAATACATTTCCAAGATTCTATTTAGTAATATCAATCAAGCAATGTTAAATAAAAACGTTGTCTTGTTATACTTGGACGTCAATTCCTGGAAAAAATCCCATTGAAAACCGATATGTGTAGAAATTCTTGAGGGAAATCACATTCTTCTAAAGTGGGTGGTTCATCATATACTATGTCATTGAAGGGTTTTTCTTGTGAGGTTTGTGACTCATTATATACAAATATATCTGAGTTAAAGATGCACATACAAACCCACCCTGGGGAGAAACCTTATTTTTGTGAAATTTGTGGCTCATCTTTTGGTAATAATTCTACGTTAAGAATACACATACGAACACACACCGGGGAGAAACCGTTTTCTTGTGAGGTTTGTGGTTCATCATTTTCAACATCATCTTTTTTAAAGGTACACATGCGGACCCACACTGGCGAGAAACCTTATTCTTGTAAAATGTGTGTCTCATCGTTTGTAGATAATTCTGCTTTAAGAAAACACATGAAACACCACACCGGAGAGAAGCCTTATTCTTGTACAGTGTGTAGCTCATCATTTACAACGGCAACTCAATTAAAGAGACATATGCGAATACACACTGGGGAGAGGCCTTATTCTTGTGAAATTTGTTGCTCATCATTCTCAGAAAACGGTAAGTTAATAATTCACATGCGAACCCACACTGGGGAGAAACCGTTTTCTTGTACAATATGTGGCTCATCATTTACAACGTCATCTACTTTAAAGACACATTTGCGAACACACACTGGGGAGAAGCCTTATTCTTGTGAAGTTTGTGGCTCATCATTTGCAACATCATCTTCTTTAACAATACACATGCGGACCCACACTGGAGATAAGCCTTATTCTTGTAAAATTTGTGTCTCATCGTTTGCAGATAGTTCTGCTTTAAGAAAACACATGAAACACCACAGCGGAGAGAATCCTTATTCTTGTTAAGTGTGCGATTCATAATTTACACAGCAATTTTCTTTAAAGATACATATTAAAATATACACTGAGAAGTTTTATTATTGTGAAGTTTATTGCTCATCATTCCCAGTAAGTAAGTTAATGATGCACATGCGAACCAACATCAAGTTATATCGACAAGGAGGATTTACTACAATAATACCAGAGTGGCAAATTCCCATTTGATGAGGAACGGATAATTATAGCCTTTCAAGACTAGGGTTTATGGATGGATTTAAGAAAACGGTTGGTCTACAAAAAATAATCAGTGCAGGTTCTGTCATTTGGCTGTTAAAAGTCCTAACTGCCTAATGTATTGATGCAAGATTCTTTTTGGTGATGGCCATTACACTGCCTATTAGAACAATGTATGTAGATACCTACATTGGAAGATCTATCGGGAGGTGCAGCTCTAAAGATCACTGAACATCTGGAAACATGAACACTGACCTATAACATCAAATAGGAAGGTGACAGTGTTCTATGATAAAAAACACACAGGCTACATAAAAGATAAGGCCATCAAACCAGACATTGTAAATTGGAACAAACCTTAAAGGACTGCTCTCATCATTGATTTAGTTAAATGACTATGGCCTAAGTAGAGCTGAACGCAAAAAAATAACCAACTATCAGAACCTCAATGATTATTTTAAAACAACATAGTACCTAAAAGAAATAAACATAATACCGGTTGTGGTGGAGTCAACTGGTTGAATGAAAAAAATCTAATAAAGTTCTTAGATACAATCACTGGAAGACAAAACTAGGAAAGTACATATAGCAACCCTAAAAAAAGGACAACATCTATCCTGAAGAGATGTCTCAGATATAAGTTTAACTCATACGGAAATAAAGTGTTACCCAAAGAGGGGGCCGCTTGATTTTATAAAATTAACTGAACTAAAATGATTTTAAAAAATGGAGAAACATGAAACGCCACACAGTGTGCAGCTCAACATTTATAAAATCATCTCAATTAAAAAGACATGTGAATACACACTAGATCGGATATGAATTTAAATCGTAATGAAATCAAGTGTTAGCTCTAGGAGGGAGATCTTAGATTTCCTTGAACTGCCTTAAGTAAAAAAAAGAAGCCTTATTCTTGTAAAGTGTGTCGCTCACTATTCACACAAAAATCTACTTTAATAAAACACACGAACCTAATTTAAATTAAAAACTCAATCTTTTTAAGTGTATGGTTCATCGTTTATAGGAATAACTTATTTAATGGTACACTTGCAAATGCAGACTCGACACCACCCTTGGTCTCTTTACATGGGTTTCTCAGGACAACCTGGTATGAAGATATTTCAACGTTTAAGTAAACCCTGACCACAATTTCACAATAACAGTATTTGAGGCTCAAATAAGATACCCGCTAGAAACTGGCTCATATGAGGAATGATCATTCTCTAGTAATTTTACCTCAAGTTACATCACTTAACTGATACGTCAGCAGACAAATTAAAAAATTATATCATATCAAGTTTTAAATTGGGGAGATGAAAATTAGTGCTCTCGCTTCTTTACAAGCTAAGCATTTGAGAAGTAAATTAGAATCTTCATTGAATACTCGGATATTTATGTATTTGATATAGAATTTAATTTAATGAAGCCACAATGAAGAAATAAATGTAACCTAAGAACTAACTAAAATAAAGTCTATTAGACACCACAATGGGTGTTTTCGATCATTCTATGCACTGGTTTGTCAGAAAATCCTAACATGAGGACACTTCAGATGGAAATTATCTTCTAACAAATATTTAAATAAAAATAACATGCTATTCGAGGGACAGATAAGGTAAACACGGCATGTCTGTGTACTGTGAACTACGAGCGAAGATACATGTCACCACATATAACAACACAAAGCTGAAAAGCTCAATTATGGTGGAGGAATCGAGGAAAAGGCAATCAGAAAAGTGGTCTGTTGGGGAAAAGAAAATAATTATTGTATACTGCTGTATTAATTCAAGGTTTAAAAAATAGAAATGATTCTTAAATATAAATTTGGATGTTATGTACCTCAAAGAAATCAAACTGTATTCTCAGGAAGGGATACATCGATCTCTGAGACGAACATGATCTAAAATGAAAAAAAAACTTGATAGCTGTGTATTTTGTATTGCTGTTTTTTATTATTAACAACAATAGTCGCTCTAGAGAAACAATCTTTCATTTAATGAGGAACTAATTATTATAACCGATTAAGATCAGAACCTACCCATAAACAGATTTGAGGAAATGTCTGGTTTGCAAATAAAAAAGTATATGTAATTGAAGATATGTGGAAATATATAACATGACATATTGCAGTACATTTAGGAGCCTGAAGCTTCACCCCTAACATCAGATGGAAAGGTAACAGTATTATATGACATACATACAGACAGGCAGATACATAAAAAGAAAGACATCAATCTAGACATGGTCATATGAAAAAAAAACATGTAATCACTGATCTCATTGTTTATGTAACTGTTTTGCATGAGTACAGCTTAAATGAAGTTCAGTGCAAAAACTTGCAAAATACCAGTGACTTGAAAACGACGTCGTCTTTGAAATAAATAAACATTATATTGGCTGTGATAATTAGAGTTGGGCGGTTTTGAAATTTTGGTTTCGGTATCGGTTTCGGTTTTTTTCCCTTAAAACCTCGGTTTACGGTTCGGTTTTTCGGTTTTTTTGAAAAAAATGTTTTTACTATGGAAGCTATTCATTCTCTTGTGTGATGATTAGTTATTATTCAACGTTTAGTTGAATTATGCCACTGTTTCGATAATTTTGTGACTGAATCATTCTCCATGATATAAATCATAAGTTTTAAGGTGTTGACTGTTGTAATCAAAGTTCTGATACCTTTTTAACAGTTAACTCGTTAAAACAGTGACCAAAGATTCATGAAAGATTTCTGAAGAATAAAACTGAGTTTGAATATACATTCTATCTAATTCTTTAACCCATCAGAAGCTAAAATATAACTCAGAAATGCAAGAAATTAAAAAACGAAAATGTATTTAAACAAACAAAATAATTTTACAAATAAAATTAAGCAAAAATGATGATGAAAATGAAATATTGTCAAAATTATTTGACAGATAAAAATTTTAATTTTTTAATAGGTGAAAATGTTTGCTAGACGTTGTGTCTTGTCGCGTAAAATAAACACACCATATACTTCTCGAATTGCCGGTGTTGACTGTTGGGATGTCTGTCATTTTGTGTGCTCGAAGTTCTGTCAACTGGTGCGTGTTGGGGTTAATATTTGTTTTTAAGACAGGGTAATAAAACTTTATAGACATGCGTAAAAGACTAGTAGTACACCCGAAAACCGCGCCAAGGGAAAAGGAAGGATGGTTTAAAAAAAGTAGAGATTATTAATTCACCTAAAGTCATTTTTTAAGTTTTAAGGTAATTTTAGTCATAGAATTCATGACTTGGATTAAAGTTTAATAATTAAACTTTCGAATAAATTGTCAACTCTAAATAAATACCATATTAACAATTTAGTAAAATATAAATCGTTGCATAGTCTACTTTTTGAATAACCCATTTTTGGGAGAGAAAACGGTATAGTTGAGAGATAGTTCTCTAGAAATTACAATTTATGTATGAAGTGGCTTTTCAAAAGTAAACAATGAAATGCCTAATGTTTAAAATAATTTTAAAAATCCGAATAAAGTTACACTAGCATTGGCAACTACTTTTTTTCTTTTTAAATGTTTATACTTACTCACTACTTTTCGTTTATTTACTTTTACAAGTATTTTTTTTAAATTTCATTTTAATAACTTATTTTTTTAGATAACTCTGAAACAAACAAATAATTATTTTACAATTTTGAGTTGAATCAAATAGATTTTCGACATCATACGGAACGCGTTTGATTTTTTCTTTTTCATTTGAAAATAGTTTATGCTAAAAATACGATGTCATGTTGTCTGTCGTATTTCTCTTTTTTTTTCATTTGAAAATTCAAAATGTTAATGATAAACAAACTGTAAACAAAGATTTCTTCCTACAAGTAGCAATACACATGAAAAAATTTAAATTGCTTAAAATATCTCAATAATGGCATATATAGAAAGAGCTTGATGATCTAAGAAAGAATCTTTTTAAATTTTTTAAATCTGACTAAAAATAAGGAAGTTATGACTATTTTTGTGCCTCACACGATTGGATATTTTCCCCTCTTTAAGACCATATGCGTTTCGTCACATTTTTTACACTAATTTTTCAGTAAAAATGTTATATCTTTGTTAAAACACAAGATTAAGCAATGAAATTTACCATATAAGTGTATTTTTGTACAAGGAATCAGAATATGCAACTGAAAATCTCCAGAAATTAATGGTTTCCAAGTAATCTGCACTAAGTGCACATAAATATGCTGCAATACCTTAAAAATACCATGAATCCATTAAAAGAAAGAAGTTAGAAAACTCAAAGTTGAATTGTAATACATTTTATGTACAAGAAACTAAAATCTAATACTAGGACTGTTTAAAAATGAATATATTGCAAGATTTCTTTAGCATTATTGTAGATTTACACCTTCTGCTAACTCACCCTCTTACCTCCCCAAAATATGAGATTCTACTTTTTTTATTTAGGCAATTACATGTTAACACCCTGAAAAACTTGGCAGAAAGAAAGAAACAAAAACAATTATTTTAGAATTTAAAGTGGGGATCAGTTTCACATAAAATAATCCCCCATTTCAAGGCCATTCTAGCGTTTTAGGACAGTTAATTATTTTTTCTATGAGAGATAAATCCTGTGCGTTTTTCTTGTTTTTTTTTTCTTTCTTTTTTTTTAGACGATTATAAGGGTTTTTGTGGGAGGAGGGGGGCTTACCACTTGAACTTCAGGTTAGTGGTAGGGCTAGGGGCAATTAAGTGTGAACACCCTGAAAACTTAGCAGAAAGAAAAAAAAACAATTCATTTAGAATTTCGAGTGGGGGATTAGTTTCACATATATTTAATGCAGAATAATTCACCATTTCCGGGCCATTCTAGCGTTTTAGGGCATTAATCAATTTTTTTCTATGGCAAATAAATCCTGTGCGTTTTTTTTTATGGGCGTCTGCTTTTTTTTTTTTTTAGACGATTATGTGTGGTTTTAATGGGCTTTTTTGTAGGATTAGGGCTTCCTACTCAGACTTAGGGTTAGTGATAAGGTTAAGGAAGGGGTTTTGTTTTGGATGGAGGTTGCCATTCGGACTTAGTGTTAGGGTTAAGGGAGTTTTTTAGGAGTGGCTTGCCACTCATATTTAAGGTTAATGGTACGATACGTTCAAGATGGCATTTTTAGGAGGTGGGCTTGTTAGTTGTACCTAGAGTTAATGGTAGAGTAATTATTTATTTTATAAATTTCACTAAAAGGCAAGAATGGCCGGGAAATCGGAGATCATTTTACATTAAATTTATATGCGAAACTGATCCCCCACTCTAAATTCTAAACTATTTTTTGTTGTTTTGTTTTTTCTTTTTTTCGCCAAGACTTTAAGACGTAATCGCCTAAAAAAGTAGAATCTTAATTTTTTTTTTAAATTGGCGACTAGAAATTCATTACTACTAGAAGTTCGAAAGTTGAGTGAAAAACAGTATTTTTTTAAAGTATTTTTTATAAAAGAACCAAATAGGATTAACTTTTTTAAGCACAAAAAGTATTTTTATCTTACTTTTAAAGAAGTTTACAAACGAATTTTACAAAGCTTTACAAGACGCTGCTGCTGATTGATTGTTATATCAGCAATACTAGCAGCCCTTGTTGACTTTCGCTCAAAATAAGGACAATATTTTTTAGGATAAGATAATTTAAAATTACTATTACCGAAAGACAAAACAACGTACAATTATAATTTTAATGCATAAAAAACGATGAACACATTTTCTATATTCATATTTTAAAATGTTAAAAATTCGTTCTAGAATGAAAATAAACAAAAATCGCCTCGTGTTTATGGCAGTAATTGCAGTAATATATTTGTTCAATCTGTCCTCTTACTAATATAACATTTTTTGGTAATATTCAATTTTATTCAAATCGGAAAATCTTTTCAACCGTGTTTCCTTGTATATGGTGGCTTACTGTAGTAAAAACACAATACCGAACGGTTTAAAAAAAAAAAACCGATTCGGTATTCGGTATGGAGACGAAACCGAAAAACCGCGGTTTTTCGGTAAACCCGCCCATCTCTAGTGATAATGACAAGTTGTTTAGTCAATCAAAATCACAAACTACATAATCACTGAGTAACAAAGTTCTTCTGAAGTTCAGATAGCAGCTAGTAATTTTAGTGTAAATGAAACAATTCTCAGATTTTTTTTTAAATTGGCAAATAAGTTTTCTTTCTTATTATTTAGGAAATACACAAAGAGGCATGTCAATAACGAAACAACTTCCCTCGCTTTATTTCATTATATTGAATTATACAAACCCAATGTTTGATAGCAAACCCTGATGTTTAAAGATTAGTCTGCATTTGCTAAAAATTATACATGATGTAAATTCCTGGACATATATTACCACAAATGTCTGGCTTACCTACTCATATACAAATGTTGGATGTTATACAAACATTTTCGTATACAGTGTGATTATTTTATTAGGTTTATTATCCTATTACTGATGATAATTGTTGGGTCATCGAAATATAATTTTATATATAAAACTACAAAAATAAGGACAGTTTAATAAACCAGCTACAACTTTCACTACATTAGGTAAAAATAGGAAGAATAAAATCTTAAATCAATAATATTTTGTGAAGTTTTTTCTATGATCAATTAATAAAGGCATATAGTAGTACTATGAAAATATATCTATAAAAAACATGCTACATAGAAGTGTCCTTGTTTCATTTTAGCAGGAAATCATCAAGATAAAAAGAGCTTTTGTGGGCAGATATGCGTCAGACTATAATGTGAGTTCTAACATGGCTATTTCCACATTCTAAACAACTTACTGATTACTTATGAAATAAGATAATCATGGAGATAATTATATCTCCTATAAATGATAGGCTGTCATGTATCAGAATTATATAAACATCCAGTAGTGGCTACGTCTTCCCATCAACCCATCATGTCAACCCAATATGTTCACGTACTTGCATGACATTTTTCTTAATATTATCATCCTGAAGAAGTCTTAGAAATAAAGACGAAACGTTGATGAACACATAAAAAAAACGTCCTTTTTGGTTTTCCGTTTTTCAATTCCCATATATATATATATGTATGTGTGTATATATATATATATAGATAGATAGATATATAAAAAATAAAAATAAAACCATGGTTATTGGAATATAATATGAACTGACTTATACATATATATAGATATGTATATATAGAGATATGTATATATATATATATATGTATATATAAAAATATGAAACTAAAAGTATACTTTTAGTAGATAGAACCTATAGTGAAATGGTTTAAGCTCAATATACGAGATAGAGCAATTATAAAGATAGATGAAAGAAGAGAGATAAACATGTACGAATGACAAGTTTATTTCAACTTCGATTGTTCAATGCAAGGTGTACTCGATAAAACATGTTTATTATTCTTTCCTTAAGCCAAGACTTTTCAAAGAGTTAAAACTTATCATCATAGGAATTACATAGATAGATAAGTTGGCACTGGAAAAGCCAAAATTAAAAATTTGAAAAAATATTATGTAATGGAGAGTGAGAATGTGCGTGTAAAAAGATATGGGTCTGTCCAGTTGGTAAATGTTCGTTGATAAGGTGTTCAGTGAAAGGAGATTTAAAGATGGAAAAAGGGGTTTCGTGAAGGCAGCATTGAAAAAGAATGAAGAAAATCCAATAGTAAGATGTTTAATTCAGTCGTAGGTGGAACGCACTTATTCGGAAGTAATTTTGAGAATTAAGGTCATTTGAAAATACTTCTGTGGACCGGGAATGAGAGTAGTTTTTCAGAAGTTGAAGTTGAACTGTGTATATTAAACGGAAGCAGTCGGGAATTTAAGTAGTGACTTCTATCAAGTCTAAGAAGAGCGCCAGCTTATTAGTTGAAAGCGAGGCCAAATGAGGAAGTGGGGGAAGGGATAAAGATAAAACATAAAAAGTGGGTGATAGGATTAGGTAAATGAACTATGACCGATGCTGGGAAGAGAGAAGGGGGATGATAATTTGAAGGAAAAATATCATGCAAGTACATCTAAATTTTGGGTAGACATGATGGAGAGATAAAGGAAAATAGTAGCCGTGGCTACTGTGAGCGCTCAAAGAGAGTCCAGGCTCTGAGAATTCAGTTGTGGCGAAGAATGAAATGAATATCTCTCTCTCTCTCTCTCTCTCTCTCTCTCTCTCTCTATATATATATATATATATATATATATATATATATATATATATATATATATATATATATATATATATATTATATAAGTTTTAAAAAGGTTGAAGGCAATGCGAAGTTCCGGATCGCTGGAAGCTGTGAAGAACAAAAACAAAACAAAACCGAAATAGGTCGGATATAGATCGAAGAGGTTTGTTTATTTTTCTAGACGAACTTACAAGACAGCAAGAGTGTAAGTTTATAATATTCCGGATTATCAAGGATCAATTTGATATATTTCAAAAGATTTTTTTTCCTCTCCTTGTCAAAAATAAATAAAAGAAAACATCCCGGATTCCGAGAAAATGCCAGGAGCGCTGGGGGGTTAAACCGGAAGTGTTCAGGATAAAGTATTCAGAGGAAAATGAAATAGATCGTAATAATTCTGATAAGATAATAATTAGATATTATATCTTATATTATTATTCTTTTTTTTAATATATATATATGTATATACATATATGTATCTGTATGTTGTTTCTATTTATTTAATTTTTTTATATATTTACTATTATTGTTATTGTTGTTTTATTTGTTTTTTTATCGTATATAAAACGTTGATTTTACTTATAATATATATGTTTGTCAACAGGCTGGTTCCGGCATTAGATGTTATATATGCTGTAGATAGTTAATTAGTTTGTTAGCGGTGAAGTATATTATAATTTAGTTATGTCTGGTAAAGTTTAATCCTTATTTATTGGTTTCAATTTATCTCTTAGGTGTCTTTTGTTTTTATGTAGGGAGATTGATCGGTTTACTGGTTAAAGGGAGACAAATCTGTTATCTTTGGTATTAATTTATAAAGGAAATTCTGTTAATTTGCTTTGTTGAATTTATTTAACTAATCTCAGATTTCTTATTCAGTTGTTTGTATGTTTTATTTGTTTATTTATTTATTTATTTGTATAATGTTTGTTTATTTATTTATTAAGATGAGGTGGGGCGTGGTGTGGGGTTTGAGATCAAATAGTGTGGGTGTCAGGTACTAATGTAATGGTCAATTTTTAATATAATAGGTATGATTTGTGCAAATAGTGTTTATTATGGGGGGGTTATTATCTGAGGGATGGGTTATGGTAGGAGTAGGTTATATGATGAAGGTAGAATTTAATTCGTGTCTCTGGTTCAAAACTGGATTATGTTTGGAAATGAGAATAGCTTCCATCAGTCTTAGGTCGCCTAGGTTGCTGGTCGAGGCTAGAATGGAAACGTTTATGTCTTGTTGTGTAGTATTGCATGAGGAAGTATGTTTGAAGAAGGAAGATATATTTGTGTTCATGTGTTCTTTTACACGCTGGTGTAGTTGTCTTGTAGTATATCCAATATAGGAGTGGTTACAAATAGTGCATAATATATTGTATACAAAGTTAGTGTGGTGGCATAGTCCAGAGGTAGGAATGGGACAATTGGCTAGGGAGCATGGTTCTTGGGTGCGTGTAGTGCGTTTTTTGGAAAGGTGTTGACGTAAGGTGGTGCCGGTGTGGGTGAGTTGAATGTCTAGTTTTTCTTTATGTATTGCACTGTGGATGGCTTTAGTGATTCTGTCATTAAAGAAAGGTTGTTTTCGGAAGCATGTGTTGGAGAGTGTGTTGTGTCTGTGTGATCTGGTTTTGCTGAGGTCGGTTATTGTGGAAGTGGGGTAGCCGTTGGTAATTAACGGTTGATGTGTTTAATTTTATTGGCAGTAGATGAGCATTTATTTTGTATGCGGGTAATTTCATTACGGGCATAGTCCAGTCTGGCTTTAAGGGGCAGGGCAGATTTAAAATGAACAAATATGTTTTTGCAGGAAGGTTTTCTGTAGAAATTGGTCTGTATAGAACCGTCTTCTGTGATTTTGAGGTTAAAATCGAGGAGAGATAGTGAGCCGGAGTCTCTAGGGTGTTCTATAGTAAATTTTATATGGGGGTCGGTGTTGTTGAAAATGGCGAAAATGCTGATAGCTACTTTACGAGATGAGGTGAGGACAAGAATGTCATCTATGTACCTAGTGAAGAAGATGTGGGAGTGGCAGGCAGTGGCGTAGCTAGACCTTTTGCCGCCCGGGGCGGTAGTAAAATTTGCCGCCCCCCCCCCCCCGGCATTTGGGTGCCCGGAAAATTCGTCCATGGATAATTCGCCCATGGATAATTCGTCCATGGAAAATTTTTTGCTAGGTAGGAAAACTGGTCCATTATTATTAAGTTAACATTATTCTTAATTTTCATACCTTGCGAAAATTAGTTCTACGGTATCTAATTTTCCTAAATTCAATTAAATTAAAATTAAAATATGAAAACTGATTTTTAATATTTTTTATTCATTTGAGATTTTATCTGTTTTCCTTTTGTTTTAAGTAGATGGTGGGGGTTGCCCGGGGTGATTTTGTCCGATCCCCCAGCTAGCAATTGTAAAGTTTACAAGGAGTTATAAAAAGTATGCTACAAAAACAAACGTTTGGACAGTAATAAAATTAATGAATTCAAACTTTCGCATCTAATGTTATTTCCTCTTTGATGTCGGTGTATATACACCCAAATATCCAACTTTCTTTTCGCACCTATTCGATAAAAATTTATATGAAAGTTACCCTTTAAGTATGAAAAGAAGGAGAAAATGCAACCACAAGATCAGATGCATCTTTAATTCTCAACTCGGTACTATCGTTTCCGTTTCTTTTATTTCTGAACCTTTGGAAAACTATTCTCCCAGAAATCAATGATGCCCAGAAATATCTTCAAAAAAAAGGGCTGGATCTGCAACAAAGTTCTGTCAGGCTGACGGCGTTGAAAGATTTCCTTCTTCAGAATAGAGAAAAGATAGTGGACACTGCAATAGACGAGTCAAAAACACTCTGCTCTGAAATGGGGATAAGCATGGAGCGTCGTATTCGCAAAAAGAAACGAATGGATGGTGAAGGATTGACTGATGCAGCGCTGAGTTTTGATACTGAGTTGAGACGGGAAATGCTGTCTGTCATAGACAGATTGACTGAAGAAATATCTTGCAGATTTCAACAAGTTCACAATCTTGCAAATAAATACGCTTTTCTTATACCGTCAAATCTGCTTGATGATGATTATGATTGTCAGCTTGGTGGATTTGACGAAGATATAGAAAAAGAGAAATTCTTTGCTGAAAAGAAGAGGTTACAGTATGTTGTAAAAGCTTCAGAAAAAAACAAAATCGATGGACCTCTTGAACTTTTGAACTTTATACAAAGATACCAACTTGGGGATTCCGTCCCTAATATTGTGATCTTGCTGAGAATTTTCCTCACCAGAGCTATTAGCGTTGCTAGCTGTGAGCGCTCTTTCTCAAAACTGAAGCTCATAAAAAACTACCTTAGATCAGCAATGAGCCAGACAAGACTTACAGACTTGGCAATCCTCTCAATAGAGAGGGAACTTGTCGAGGAAGTGAATTTTGATAGAGTCATTGATAACTTTGCCGAAAAAAAGGCGCGAAAAATCTGTTTGTAAATTTTCAACCGACTTGATGCCTTGCGACAGTTCCCTCACAAAAAATAAATTTATAGCCTTATTTGCCATTCATAAATACATTTGTTTAAAATATATTAAAACTATTTTTAAAAGAGTTGAAACGTTATTAACAACAACAAATTTCTGAAAACCGAGCGATTACACACACGGATTTAAAAAAGCACCGATACAAGACGTTTTTTCTCTTCGGAGGGCTCGCCCTCTTAATAATAACATTATGAAGACAAAGAAAAGAAAACTACATCGGACTATTCTCTCCTTGACACATCCATGTTATTTGGCGAAAATTCGGACTTTAACAACAACGACAAAAAAGTAAATAAAAATGATTTTATCATTTCATAACATTTTCAGGTTTTCAAATGTTCTCATTTAAATTTATTATTATATAAAATTATAGTATAAAATTTCATATTTTTTGTTAACTTTTGTTTTTTTAAATTTTTTTCTCTACTTTCTATTTTTACCCTCTCAAAATGCCGCCCCCTCAGGTGTGCCGCCCGGGGCGACCCGCCCCCCTCGCCCCCCCCCCCTAGCTACGCCAGTGGTGGCAGGTGTTGAGGGCTTGTTGTTCTAGTCTGTCCATGTAGGATATGACTAAGAGGCCAGACAAGCTAGAACCCATGGGAAAACCAGCAATCTGCTTAAATATGTGGTGTTGGAAGGTAAAATATGTATTATTAATGATAATGTCTAGGAGTTGGTGTATGTCTTCGGGTGTTAATCCGAAGAGTTCTAAGTTATCGAAGGAAGAGATGTGGTCGGAGATGAGGTCAATGGCTGGGTGTGCGGGTATTGATGTGTATAGGGAAACAACATCGAGGCTAAATGTGTATTTGTTAGAGCTTAACTGTTGTTGTTGGAGTAGGTTTAGTCTGCTAATGACTTGGTCAGAGCTGCTGACATGTGCGGGAAAGGTAGGGAGTAGTGGTTTCAGGAGTCTAGAAAGTAGCCAGGAGATTTTATATAATGGTCCTTCGATGCTGGAGACAATGGGCCTAATTTGAGTGTGATTGCTGGTCTTATGGGTTTTGATAAGGTGGTAGAAGGTAGAGAGCTTGCTATTTTTAGTAGTGAAATTAATTTTGTATTTCTTAGGGAGGTTGCCTTTGACGCAGATTTTAGACCAGGTATTGTTTATAGTATTTTGTATTTTAGTGGCTGATATGTTATGGGCAGGAGTGTATAATGTGTTATTGTCGAGGTGTTTTAGTGCAAAGGTGTTATAGGAGTCTTGCGAGACGACGCAGAATTCTTTGCCTTTATCGGAGGGTAGGTAGATTAAGTCTTTGTCTTTTAGTGTTTTAAGTGTAAGGCGTTGGGATCTGGTGATGTTAGGGGTGATGTGTTGTTGTTCCTGTTCCTGCAGTATGGTAAAGATTCTTTGTTTTAATCTGGTGAGTTTGTGGTCGAGTAGGTGGTTTTTGGGTGGAGGGTGTAGAGGATGGTCTAGTTGGTAAACCGGGAAGGATTCGTTAGGGTTAGTCACTCTTGCTGTCTTGTAAGTTCGTCTAGAAAAATAAACAAACCTTTTCGATCTATATCCGACCTATTTCGGTTTTGTTTTGTTTTTGTTCTTCACAGATTCAAGCGATCCGGAACTTCGCATTGCCTTCAACCTTTTTAAAACTTTTATTATTACTCCCAGCAATGCTTCCAGCAAACTACCAATTTCTCTCTCTCTCTCTCTCTCTCTCTCTCTCTCTATATATATATATATATATATATATATATATATATATATATATATAGGTACGTGCAAATCAATGGTCGATTCCCCAAAATGAAAAAAACATTTTGACCCCCCTCCCCCCCCTTCACTTAAAAATACACTAAAATTCAGGAAATCAACCAATTTTACTGAAATTTTCAATATTTATTAATTAACAATCACGGAATATAATGAAACCATTATTTTTTTTTAAATCTTAGTGAAAATGTATTATTTTTTTAAAAGAAAATACACCTTTACTAAAGTTATATTTTTATATATTAATAAAAAAAAATGCATGAATTTTTAAAAGTTACTTATGTAAATAAAGGATCGTAGATGTTAACAAATAATTTTTTTTCAAAATATTTCATATATATTACGAAAAAGGCCAGTAAATACCGTGTTAATAAAATCACTATAACTCGAAGAAAAATTAATTCTTTGAATTAGCGATATTATTATTGAATAAAGCATTGTTTAATCAATATTTTCACCAAAAAAATAATATAATTGCAAAAAATATTTCATGCGATTTTAATGATTAAAGTTTTTGGAAAAATAAAAAATGCGACGTAATTATATTTCCCTTTCATAGAGAAACGGGTCATCATCAGCGCAAGAATTTCTTGTTTATAATCTTGAAAATAAACCAAACATTTACACATTTGTGACCCAGTAAGTTAACGAAAAAAAAGAATTAAAAAAATTGAATAATTTCTACTGAAGATCGATTCGCAAGGCTATGGAAGGCACGCTATGTAATAATCAAACGCAATTAGACCTGCCACCATTCACTCCCACTACTCCCCATAAAATGTTAATTTCACAATTCATTGGAAAGATAAAACGTAAGTTTTTCTTTGTTTTTTTCATTAATAAATATTCTTTAAAAAGTTTAAAATTTATTAATAAATAAATAGTTAAAATATGACATTTTCTTTAAAATTGAATTTTATTTATTTAATTATAAATAATTGTTATTAACAAAAAATTAAAACGTTAACAATAATTTGTTAATGTTTTAATTTTTTTCAATGAATATTTATTTACTTTTTCACACTGAAAATTAAATACTATTTTAACTTAAAATAAAAAAAATACCCATTAAGTTTTATTTTTAAAGAATTAATGTATTTTAAAATCACATTAATTCTATAAAAATAAATCGAGTAATGTAATTGTTCAAGTTTTTAATCAATCATCATGTAAAAATAATTGATCAAATTGAAGGATTTCGTAACGTTAACGCAAAAATAATTTTAACATTTGAAAGAAAGTTATTTCAAATTCTAAGGAAATCATTGGTAAACAATTTCTTTAGCTTTTTTTTTTACAGATATGCTTAAAGAAGCACCATTATTATTTTTTAAACATTTCCATAAATTATTTTGCAAAACATTTGTAATGGGGGGAGGGAATCCCCAAACTGTTAAAATCACTCTTCAGTTTAAAAAAAAAGTTACAGGGAATTTTGCAAAAGCATAACTCATTTATGGGAAATTGATGGTCGAATTCAGAGATTCACAGGGGAAATAACAAGTTTTGAAAACAACGTTTATGAAATTTGTTATTTTCCTATTCCTGAAGATGAACTTCAATTATCCATATATGAATTTGGTGGCGATTTGCTTCTCAAAGACCTATGGTTTCTGGATCGGTGATTTGTACGTTGACTGCTATAAGGAAGATGAGCTAAGAAGATGAGGAAATAACCCCAAAACGGCTCTTTTCAGGGCCACCAAATTTTAATGAAATTTGTTCAACTACATATGATAAATAAAAGCGATCTTTTATGATTATAATATATAATGGATACATAAATTGGTTGGTATAGACATGGTTAGGGTAGGTAAATTATTAAAAAACCTGTTCAAAAAAATAATAAATTCGTGTCTTCCATACTTGACAATTTAATGCAGACATATTTTTCGTAACCTTAAAAAATAAAGAAATTAAGGTCTAATCATTTTTCAATTTCTATAAATCATAACTTCCATATAAATTTTTTTTAAATAAAAATAAATATTACTGCAGTTCAGGGCTTCCATACTTTCAGATTTGGTCGCCAAATTTTGTTTACACTTACATAAAACAACAAAATGAGCCCGGGACGTATCTTTTATTTTTTATTTTGGATAATTCGGCAAGTTTTAGTAGAAAAATGAAGGTCAATTCTTTTTTAATTCATTCTCTTAAGACTAAATTTAATAATTTTCTTTGAAATAGTTCCAAAAAATTGATATTTATCTTTCCAACGAATTTAAAACGTGTTTTATTGAATGTGTCAATTTTTGATGTTTATAGGGGTTTTTGACAACATTTTTAATTCTAATTTTTTTTCAAACGTAAATATACATTTGTTTCCTTTTATATAATAACATTAGGCTTTTATCTTTCAAACACAATCAAAAGTTAAACGAAAACTGTTTTAAAAAATTAAGAAAAGACACTTTTAAGAACGAGAGTCAGTGCAAGCGGCCATTGATTTTGCACGTACCTATATATATATATATGATGTATTTTCCATATGAATTAAATCTCAATTTTGGAGGATATAGAAAAAATCTGAAACCTAGAGAAATATCAATTTAGTGGGGATCATTTTACGTTAAACTTACATAACAAACTGACATCCTCTTCTAAAAATTGAACACGTAATTTTTTTCAAATCGTTTTCACATATAAATTCTCTAAATTTAGAATGTATTCACAAACATACAAAAATAATTTTTCTTTAATGAAGTTGCTAAGCGTTAAATTTAATTTTAAATTACTAATTGGATATCTACGTTTATTTTTTAATTTTGGTTTATGGTTTCCTTAACTCAGACTTTTCTACCCGTTTCTCTGAAACACATGAGAAAAGATAGCGATTATAAAAACAGCATTGCTTTGCCTTTTTATCTTTTATTCTGACCAGAAATTACTTTTTGATTGACAGTTTAACGGCTTCAAAATCATCTTTCAACTTTTGAAAAGTTATTAAAAGTGTCCATAGAGTGACCATCATTTTTTTGTTATCGATAATAAGGTGTGACAACTGCCGAAAATGTTTTTTTTTTTATGTCGTCAATTGCGCTATTTGTCAAATAGAAATTAAAAGTTATTTGGAAACCGTTAACTGTCAATTCGAATGTCATTTAAGGCTAGAATCAGATTGAAAAGTAAAAGGTCGATTATTGTTGTTTTTTACGGGAGGAGGGAGATAATAACTGTCGTTAAAATTATTACTTTTGCTACTAATATATACGTGTTGACGTTATACTGAATTATCTCCCTTGTCAACTCTTCAATTAACCCAAATAATTGAACACTTAAATAAATGTACATTTTAAAAATATTTACTTTTAAGATCAGATTATTTGATTTAAACAAATAAGACGAAAGAAATACATAAAGGTAAGTCGAATTACTAGCGAAATGTTTTTCATTGCTGATTTGATTTAACTCTTATTACGATTGAATTTTAAGTTCGAGTTTTAAATAGTCTTTGGTTGTAAATGTTAAAATTTAAGTCTATCAAAAAAAATTCAACTTAATTGAATGTGTTTTTATTGTGTTTTTTTTTTTATTCTAAGATTTCCCCACATTAAGATCAACTGATGAAACCGAATTATTTTATTTCGTTCTCACATTTTCCCAGGATTAAGTTTTGAAGGGGGGAGGTAAGCATGGCGGTAGTTAAAATTATGACTTTTTTAATAGTAATAGTTTTGAAAAGACAATTAATTTTGTTGAGGTACCAGTTGGACTATTATTGTTTGAAATAAGTCTTAATTATAAAGAGTCGCGTAACAACGTGAGTCACACAGACACGCAAGATGTAGTCTCGTTAGTCATTACTTAAATATATAGATCATTTCCCTTGTTGACTTTATACTGAATTATCTCCCTTGTCAACTTTTCAATTATCACATAATAATTGAACTCATTGAGAAATATTAATTTGTAAATGTTTACTTTTATTAAGATCTGATTATTTGATTAATTTCCGCCCTTGCAAAGAAAACAAATAAGACGAAAGAAATACATAAAGGTAAGTGAAATTACTACAGAAATGCTTTTCATTGCGCTATTGCATTATCATTGGCGACTAATAATGCAATTTTCTGCAAGTTTAATCACTTAGGAAGTGAGACAATCGAAATAATAGTAAGTAAAAAAAAAAAACAACAAAAAAACGAACGCTACAATCACCAATAAAAATAATTACATGAAAATACATTAAATATTTACGTGATAAAAATCGTACATATTTCTAGACAGGTCTTGGTCCAATGGTAAGGACGCTGGACCCTAGATATCAATATCGAAGGATCCTTGTCTAAGTTAGCAATGCACGTGACGGCTGTGAGCCAGAAATATATATATATATATATATATATATATATATATATATATATATATATATATATATATATATAGGGTGGGCCAAAATAAGGGTCCTATCTTTAAATTTGAATAACTTGAATTTGAATAACTTCCACAAAATAAAAGTTAAACTCACAAAACTTTATGTGTGTGTAGACTGATCCTTCCGAGATTTTTTGAAATAAACAAAACAAATTTTAGCCGAAAAACACTTCTTAAAACTTACAAAAACTAAAGTATTGTTTTTTACACTGTTTTGAGTTTTTTAAGCAAAAATAATGTTTTCTAAATGAGGGTACGTTCCTTAGGGCTAATACGGCTCATGCTTGCTTCGGAAGGGGTCCTTTACTTATTCTAAAAAAAAAAAAAAAAAATCAATAAATAAAAAAGTTATGAATTTTTAAAAATAGGACCCTTATTTTTGCCCACCCTATATATATATATATATATATATATATATATATATATATATATATATATATAAGGTTGTTTATTTAAAGATTAAATTATCGAACTGGGAAAGAAACCCATTCTTTATCTTGAGGTTTTGGTACGAAATTCGATTCTTTTTACGGGGGGGGGGGGGATATTGTTTACACTTTTTATTCATTAATTCATGTATACTTTAACCAACGGTGGGAATCAATGAAAAAGAAAAGGTAAATGTAATGTGTGTGTGTTTTTTTAAAAAACTCTTTCGCTTAATTTTATATACATTAATATTTCGATCGATCAGAATATATTTCGTTCAGATTTAATAAAATAAAATGTGGGAAGTGTTCGATCGCGTAGAAAAAGTACTTTTTCTTTTTATTAATTTACATATTGAAATTAGTTTTTTCATAAAGGAAAAACACAAACTATTTTCATCGATAAACAAATAAGAGGAAAATATCGAGAGAGATAATACAATCTTATATACTATTTATAATACGCAATTAGTAAGTTCGCAAAAGTTCGTATTATCTCCCTTGAATATCTCGCTTGAACATGCCCAAATGGTGGCGATATTTCCACCTTGTTCGTTTATGGATGAAATTAGTTTTTTTCTTTTATAAAAGAAAAACTACTTCATTATTTTACATGTTTCTTTTTAGTATAGGATATATTCAGCCCGTTAAAGGTACCTATACGAAACATGTTCCGCAGTTTTAAAAAAAAAAAATTAATTTCGAGTGTTTCCGTACTTCTCGATGGGCACCATAATATTTTCCCTACTTTTTTATATGAGGGTTCCTAATGACTCAAATTCGTTTTGAATAAAAGAAATATGTTATCAGGACCGGCGGGACAGTTATAAAAGTGTGTGTGTGTGTGGGGGGGGGGTCTCCTAAAAAGTGGAGGGGGAGGGCCGGTAAAACACATGCATATATAACTTCATTATTGATGACTTTAAAGTGGGGGGGTGGCCAAGTCAAAAAGTGGGGGGCTGTAGCCCCCCCCCCCCCCCGGTGCCGCCGTCCCTGATTATTGATTTTTTTTAAAAAATACTGTTTACATTTTTACTCGAAATATTATCATTAGTGTTTTTCTAAATGCTTTGTCAGGAAAAGTTGTCCTTACCTTTCGATGGCTTCTTGTTTGAATTGTTTTTTTTATCCTCCCTAAATTTGCATAGTAGTAACATGACACTCTTTTGGCTAAATAAAAAAGGCTGTTTAGGTGCTTTCCTCTTGAAGCCGTCAGTAGATCATAGAGTGGCTCCAGTTACTTTACTTATTACCAGACTTTGGCATTGTTTACAAAACCAAGGTCGCAACACCGGCAAGCTGTCGCAACCACCTCTATTTACAATTACAGAGGCAAGGTGTCTTTTTTCTTTTTCATTCTGCCAGTTGCCATTGTTGGTCAGCCTTGTAGCATCATTTTTCGCTACAGTTTTTAAGGTTTTATTTTAGAAGATAGTTAAAAATTGAGATCCGCCCAAACAGACATAACAAATAATTACTTGTTCGTTATTCATTAAACAGCCGGTTCAAACATAAGGTTCTGTTTAACGATTATTTACGTGAAAACTTTCATGGATGCAAAACTATTGTCCAACCCAAAATGTTTTTTAAAAGGGTGAAGAGTGAATAGATATTTTTTTATTGTTTTTTTCTTTATTGTCGATAAACAATGTGAAAATTAAACAACTATGACTTTTTATTCATTATCACATTTATCATAAAATAAGATATTTTTTATTATTTAAATTAGTTGAATAAATTAAAGAAATATCCCTAAAATTTTAGCCATGGGAAACTGTTTTTAATTTAAAAAGTTCTACAAACTCAGAACAAAATAAATTTAGTTGACTATTTTTCAGAAAAGATGATAATATGAGTCGGTGAAGGGTTATTTATGTCATGACTTATATATATATATATATATATATATATATATATATATATATATGATGGACTTGATTCCAATGGCAAGTAGTAGTACAAGACAACTGGAAACAATGCCGAGATAAGCAGAGAGCACATACAACACCTGGTATTCCTAAATGGTCACCCATTTTAGTACTGGCCAGGATCGACGCCACTTAACTTCGGTGATCTAACGGGAACCGGTGTGTCAACGTGATTGTGCCGTACATATATATATATATATATAGAGAGAGATATATGCAAAACTGCACACATTTATCTGGTTGTTAAAAAAAAGGAAATAATTGAATAAATATTATTGACATCTTGATATTTCGTTAAAGTCACGTCTACGCTTAAATTGCCAAACACTCAGTAATGAAATGGTGATATTTAGATCTGCAGAAGCGTACAGAAACAAAAACAAAAGAGAACCAACAAGACCATATGCACAATACACAGATGTTTACAAGGTAAATCATGGCTGCCATATGATGCTAATATCACTCATTTATTATCAATGATTGACTAGCAAAATTACTATACCATGTGACAACTAATTTGCATAGCCAGTGACAGGAATTGCTGGATGACTTTTTTTACTTCCAAACGTTCTCATGTCGGTGTCGATGTTGCCCTTTTTGAGAAAGCCATCATCTATCTAATAGTGCAAACACAGTACACAAGATGGTGATACTTTGAACAAGGATGGTACTATCCTTAAAATGACTACACTCCTCCCTGTTCACATTCGTGGTGACATGGATCCAGTCCCTTTATACTGCATGACTCTTTACACTGACTCATTTTCAGCTGGTGCATCCGCGGCAAGCTTTGAACTATTAGCCTACAAGGAATTAGCATGTGTATCTCTGACATTTATGAGCCTTGCATGCTGCGTGGAAGAATCACTGTCACTTCTACTCTCGCAAGTACTTTAATCAGTCATTGTTTGTAGGACATTGCATCCTATCAATACTAATGTTCTCTTGGCTACTTACGCTCGCCATGCATGCAAGTAAATGTGAGAACCTACACCGTACATTAGGATTTTTACACAAACGCTATCTTCTACATTCCATTGATGTTCAGAGTCAATCACTTTTACTAAAATTATTAATCATATTTTCAGCAAAGTCTGTAGTGACACATCATCTTATGGCACGACGTCATACCAAATGACTGTACCCAGTTACAGAATAAATTTGCATAGCTAGTGGCAGAAATTACCTGACAATTTTGACTGTTTATTTCAAAACGTTCTCATGTTCGTGTCGACGTTGCTCCTTTTAAGAAAGTCACCATCAATCCAATAGGGTAGACACAGTACACAAGACTGTGATGCTTTGAACAAGGATTGTTATATCCATTGAATGCAGTGAGCAATTCATTTTGGATATTGTTGACCACACTGCTCCCTGTTTACATTTGTGATGACATGGAGTCAACCTCTTATACCACATGCCTCTTTACACTGACTCATTTTCAGCTGGTGCATCTGTAGCAAGCCCCAAACTGCTAGCCTACAATGGTTCAGCATGCGTAGGGTCACTGTCCCTTATACTCCTTGAATTACTTTAACAAGGCATCTCTTTTTTGTTGGGTGTGGCATTCAATCAATACAAACGTTTTTTATGCTAGTTACGCTTGCCATGCATGCAAGTTAATGCGAGAACCTACTCTGTACATTAAGGTATTTTACATAAACGGAATATTCTACATCTTGTTTCTGTTCGAACTCAATCACTCAGATAGTGTTGACATTTTTCTGGAGCATGTCCATTCCTACATGGCCTCATGTGTCACTGACCGTGACCATGCCACTCCACAAACCTGTAGGTGTCAGGTTAATAGACTTGCCTTCCCTGTATTTTTTTACATCATCACTCACTTACACCTTAGAAACTGTGGGTTCGATCTGCCTGGCAAAATACAATGTTTTTTTTCTTATGCCAGGGAGCACTTTGATTTTCTATGGACCTTATTAAATTAGGGTGAGATTCACTTGCTGTCACATCACATATATGACTCTGAGGATCGACTGCCTCCTGATCAACTCAAGCCATCACCTCAGTACAATTATCAACACATCTGTCTAGTTGTGTTTAGACCTCACTAAGGTTATGTGTATTAGTGAGTACACTACTTCGAGTATTTAGCATCTCATTCAATGCCTATTAACAAGGCATATTCATTTTGTGTGAACACTACCTCGGGTATTGAGCATCTCACTCACTGTCTTGGTATACATGCAGTCTTTCCCCTGAAGGTATCCAATATCCATTTGGGCACTCAAGAAGAGTCAGCTAATATGTACACTTTTGTGGCTCTGAATCAAGGTCTGTAATTTTTATATCTTGTACATCCATCTCCTTTCACAAGCAGCTCACGTATATAATTCTGAGGATCGACTGCCTCCTGATCAATTCAAGCCATCACCTCAGTACTATTTTCTAGTTGTGGTCAGACCTCACTAAGGTTATGTGTATTAGTGAGTACACTACTTTGGGTATTTAGCATCTCGTTCAATGCCTTTTTATGCAATCATTCTTGCACTGAAGTTATCCAAGATCCAGTGAATATGTACACTTTTGTGGCTCTAAATAAATCTCTGTAGATTTTATATCTTGCACGTTAATCTCTTTTCACGACCAGCTTGTATATTCTGCAGCATCTCAAGTGTAACTCTAGAAGTCCAAGAACTTCATCAATCTATACATTGAGCTGAAGACCATTAATATGCAAATTGTCTGCCCAGTGTTCTTGGTGCATTCTCGGGATAACTTCCTGTAACATTGTGGTTATGGGAATATCGCTCTCTTAACTATGTGGACCCTTTATAAATGTTACCACTCTCTTGGTGAATAGCGCCACCACATTGAGCCATTTTGTTACTGAGAAGCGCCTCACTTTACTACACATTGATAACACACTATGTGGGATGAGAAAACATAATGCAGCCAGAACCGCATTTCTATTTAGAGTCAAGTAAATATATGCTATCCTGCAATTGTTCTCGTTCCTTGCCCACTAATACAAAGGTGATGTGATTCTACTGGATTCTAGCTGCAGATACTGTAGTCTAGTTGATATAGAAGTAGTCAATATATGCTGACATTGCATTCTGGGTAGTGTCATCTCGATATAATACTGATGCTATGATGGATGGCAGAACCTTGAATCAAAATTATATGTGTGTCAAGAAGAGCTCTTTCAATCAATGATCATTGTTTGATATTGTTATACCTGTTTGTATGGTCACAATGACTGGTGTACTAACAGCTGTAAAGTGAACTTTCTAAAGATAAGCGCAAACACGGACCTGTGTTGTCGCCATTCACTTATATTTATGGCACATATGTCAGCATGGAATTGTCGGCATCAACATACTCACACAACTTTAATATTGGGCACACTGGATATGAGCAAACACTTTACATGTCGCTAGAATGTTAATCACTTCTATGAGCCCGTATTGACGTTAAAATGTGATTCTTCTATTTAGATTACAATCCACATATGATTGTCCATCAACATGAAAGTAATTTCAGCATACTCAACCCTAAATTTTGATTGGGTTTATACATATGAATAGAATGAAGTCCAACAGATAACTGATCATAACTAGAACATCAAGGAACCATGGAGACTATATCATGCATTATCAACACCATAACACAATGATAACATCAACTATCATCATTGCTATATTCTGTATGAAAGATATAAAGAAAAAATGTATTTGTTAGTCTTATGATAAGGATGTTAAAAATGGAATACAGTTTAATTTGACTGTCTATCTGTTTAATTTAAGGAACAGAATGAATGTTTTATTTTTTCGTGACGTAATTTCTTTTTTTTTCGTATGGTTAATTTTGTTTTTTCTTGTATAGTGTTGTCTCTTTCAGAAAATAGTTTTATCAAGTTTTGCTCTGGAATTACATATTTTAAAATCTTTTAGTAGTTATATTTGATAAATATATTAAAGTTTCCTGTAATACAAATAATTGCGGTAAAATAAATGTAGTTAATATTTGCATATGTTTCATTTTTTGTTTACATTCTAATTGTTAAATAAATTGTATTATTCATTTACAGGAAACAGCCACAAAGGCAAAAAATGAAAGAATCCTATGCACATATCTATTCTTCTGAAACCTACCGATAACTATTTTCGAAGTTTTAATTTATTAATATCAATCAAGCAATGAAAAAGAAAAATTATGTGGTGTTATACATAGACATCAATTCCTGGAAAACATCCCATTGAAAACCGATATGTAAAGACATGCTTGAAGGATATCTCATTCTTGTAAAGTGTGTGGTTTATTATATACTGTCATTAAATGTTTTGTTCTTAAAGTGTCTGACTTATTACACACAAATAAATCTGAGTTAAGATGCACATGCGAATGCGCCCTGAGGAGAAATCTTATTTTTGTGAAATTTGTGGCTCAGCATTTGTAAATAATTCTACGTTAAGGACACACATACGAACCCACACTGGGGAGAAACCTTATTCTTGTGAAGTCTGTGAGTCATCGTTTACAACAGCATCTTCTGTAAAGAAACATATGCGAATTCACACTGGAGAGAAGCCTTATTTTTGTGAAATTTGTGGTTCAACATTTGCAGATAATTCTACTTTAAGGAATCACATACTAACCCACACTGGGGAAAAACCTTATTCTTGTGAAGTGTGTGACTCATCATTTTCAAGGTTGTCTATTTTGAAGAAACATATTCAATCCCACACCGGAGAAAAGCCTTATTCTTGTGAAGTGTGTGGCTCATCATTTCCAACATCATCTTCTTTAAAGATACACATTCGGACCCATACTGGAGAAAAACCTTATTCGTGTAAAATTTGTGGCTCATCGTTTGCAGATAATTCTGTTTTAAGAAAACACATGAAACTTCACACCATGGAGAATATTTATTCTTGTGAATTGTGCGATTCCTCATTTACAACACCATTTCATTTTAAGACACACATGCGAATACACACTGGGGAGAAACCTTATTCTTGTGAAGTGTGTGATTCATCATTTACAAGAAAATTTTCTTTAAAGACACATATGCGAACACACACTGGAGAGAAGCCTTATTCTTGTGAAGTTTGTGGCTCATCATTCCCAGAAAACGGTAAGTTAATGACCCACATGCGAACCCACACTGGGGAGAAACCTTATTCTTGTACAGTGTGTAGCTCATCCTTTACAACACCATCTATATTAAAGAGACATATGCGAATACACACTGGGGAAAAACCTTATTCTTGTGACGTTTGTGGCTCATCATTCACACAAAAATGTACTTTAATGAAACACACACGAACCCACTTTAAATAGAAAACTCTATCTTTTGAAGTATATGGTTAATTGTTTATAGGAATAATTTCTTTAAAGCTTTACTTGTAAATTCATACTACCCACCAACCTCTTTAGCCTCTGTACGGGGAGTTGTCAGGACAACCTGACATGAGGATACTTAACCCCATAAGTAAACTCTGACAAAATATTAACAATAACATAGTATTTTTAGCCAAGATCAGGTCCCCTCGACACAGCTATACACTTGCTGATACGAATGACAGTGCACCTTCTCCTAGTCATAACAGAACTTAGATGGATATTCTCTCAGACAAGAATAATTCTTGTCATAGAATCCGGTAAGACCAAAAGACCACAAGAAAGATATACTGTAACAATGTTAACTGGTAAATTGGAGTGGGGAAAATTTATGTTCTTCACTTGTTTACTAACTTAACACTTGAGAGGTGTATGAGAATACTGTATTGAATACTAAATATCTATGTATCTCATACAGAGATCTAGTGTTAGCCCTTAGAATGGGCCCCTTGATTTCTAAGAACTTTGAAGTAAAATGGAAATAAATAAATAAACCTTCTCTTGTGAAATCTGTGGGGCAGAGTTTTAACACAATTTCACTTCAAAAATACACATGTGGAACATCACAATCAAATAATTGTGAAAGCAATGAAAAAAACATCAGATGATGAAGAATGTGAGCCAGAAATAGCTCTGGTGTGGGCTGTCAGTACCAAAAACGCACTTCAGAATCATTGTGGATATAGTCCAAATAAGCTTGTAGTTGGGTCAAACATTAACACCCGCTCAGTTTTGAAATATTGATTACCTGCATTGGAAACTGCAACAACCAGTGACATGGTTAGAGCCCTACATGAAGCGAGGAAAAGCTTCATGGAAGCTGAACCAAGCGAAAGAATTCGGAGAGCTTTGAAATCTAATATAAGGATGTAAACGTTATGAAGAACCATAACCTAAAAACAGATTTTCTAATGTGCAGCCGTGAGGCTATGCGTCTCGTATTGTTAACGGTATCGGTTATGATGTGACAGGTGAAGATTCTTGATTTTCCCTCAGCATGTCTACAAGGTAATATGCTGGAGAAACAGGTATTTATTTGACCACCATCTGATGTTTTCCAGAATCACAGATGTGAAAGCTGAAAATATGTATTTATGGATTAAACGATGCACCTCGTTCATGGGCTAAGCGAGGTAATCATGAGTTAACACACTTAAAAGGAATGGTGAGTGCATATAACAATGCACTGTTTCTTTGGCATGATGCCACTGGTGACTTGATAGGCATTCTGGCAATACATGTGGATGATTTCAGATTCTGTGGAAATGATTTATTTAAAAAAAAATATGATCGCAGAATTGGAAAAGATATTCTAAATTGGAAAGCATAAAAGTTGAACATTCAGATGTTTTGGATTGAACAAAAAATGGGATTAATTTAGATCAAAATCTATGTTTCAGCCTTATCCCCGATATACATAAGGAAAGGAAGATCATTAAGGAAAAATAATGAGTTAAGTCAAGATGAGAAGACAGAGCTGAAAAGATTGACAGGTCAAATGATGTGGGTATCAACCCAGAAACAATCAGATGTATCATTTGATGTGTGTAGAACAAGTAATATTGGAAAATCTAAAAGGTGAAGTTACTCTTCAAGGCAAAAAATCGCTAATTAAGTTAAAATCAAGGACAGGATCCGTATCTTTTCCCCAGCTTGGAAAACCTTCACATCTGAATATTGTTTGTTATTCAGATGCCACTTGTGCTAGTCTGGCGGATGGATCTTGACAGGGTTGTTTTATCATCTTTATTTGTGGTAAGCTGAGCATAATTGCTTGTATATGCTGGTCATAAAAAACTTAAAAAATAAAAGCCCATTAGCTTCAGAGACAATTGCGCTTAGTGAAGTGTCTGATGCTGGAATGTTGATAGCTGCAATGCTTCAAGAGTTATTCAGACTACCTAGGCTGTCTGGAATTCTTTGTAAAACAGACAATGCGTCTCTGGTAGACACATTAAAGTTATTAAATCTTGTGAGTGACCGGCGTCTCAAAGTTAATGTAGCCAGAATAAAGGAAATGATGGTGAAGGAGGAGATCCAAATTGAATGAATCCGGGAAGGGAACAGGTCACGAATTGTCTGACGAAGATGGGGAGGCTCTTCCTAAATTCTGAGAGACTTGTTGCAATGATACTAGTTTTTCGTTTGTTTTTGTTATGGAACTCTAGTCTTCAGAAGAGGACACCAGCAATGGTTACGTTGTATCTGAGTTATCTCCCTTTAAGTTGTCTCTGAGTCACTTCCTTTATATAGGGTAAAGCATTGACAGTGACTTTCCTAAGTTAGCTGTTGTTGAAATACAAGATGGAGACGTGCACAAATGGTCACAGTTTCCAGTTGGAAAGAAGAAGTGACACAGATAAACACATAGTATTTGAAGCCCAAATAAGATCCCCTCGACACGGCTATACACTGGCCCATACACGGAATGGTGCACCTCCACATAATATTACTTGACGTAACAGAACGTAGCTTGATACTCCAATAGTATTGATGAATTCTTGTCCGAAAATCAGCTAAGACCAAGAGACTACAAGAAAAATATACTATAACATAGTTAATTGGTCAATTGAGGAGAGGAAAATATATGTTATTCAATCCTTTACAAACTCAAGGTTTAAGAGATAGAGGCTAACTTTAATAGAATATTCAAATATCCGTGTATCCTGTATAGAGATACAGTGTTAATGCCAGAAAGGGGCCCTTGGTTTCTGAGGACTTCAACTGAAGTAAAAGGAAAAAAAAATGTGTCATAAATAAATCAAGTGTTACCACCAAGAGGGGGCTCTTGTTCTCTAAGAAGTATCTAAACTAAAATAAAAGGAGATAGCTTTAAAGTCTATTAGACACCACGATGGGTGTTTTCAGTCATTCTATGCACGGGTTTGTCAGAAAAGCCTAACATGATGACACTTCAGATGAGAAATAATCCTCAACAAAATATTCAAATAAAAATACCATGGTATTCGAGGACTAAATAAGATTAACTCGCCATTGCTTTGAACTGTGTACAACAAGCAAAGAAATTGTGTGCCTTCTTCTAGTTATGCCACCACAGATTACAACACAAAGCTCTATAAGCAAACTGACAAGCTCAATTATTGTGGTTTTATCGGGTAAAACGATGCAAAGACTACTAGAAAAATAAGCTAACAGTTAAGTGGTCTTTTGGGGAAAAGAAACTAATTATGCTTTACTGCTTTACTTGAAGTTTTAGAAGAATAAGCTAACAGTTAAGTGGTCTGTTGGGGAAAAGAAACTAATTATGCTTTACTGCTTTACTTGAAGTTTTAGAAGAATAAGCTAACAGTTAAGTGGTCTGTTGGGAAAAGTTACTAACTATGCTTTACTGCTTTACTTGAAGTTTTAGAAGAATAAGCTAACAGTTAAGTGGTCTGTTGAGAAAAGATACTAATTATGCTTTACTGCTTTACTTGAAGTTTTAGAAGAATAAGCTAACAGTTAAGTGGTCTGTTGGGAAAAGATACTAATTATGCTTTACTGCTTTACTTGAAGTTTTAGAACAATAAGCTAACAGTTAAGTGGTCTGTTGGGAAAAGATACTAATTATGCTTTACTGCTTTACTTGAAGTTTTAGAAGAATAAGCTAACAGTTAAGTGGTCTGTTGAGAAAAGATACTAATTATGCTTTACTGCTTTACTTGAAGTTTTAGAAGAATAAGCTAACAGTTAAGTGGTCTGTTGGGAAAAGATACTAATTATGCTTTACTGCTTTACTTGAAGTTTTAGAAGAATAAGCTAACAGTTAAGTGGTCTGTTGGGGAAAAGTAACTAATTATGCTTTACTGCTTTACTTGAAGTTTTAGAAGAATAAGCTAACAGTTAAGTGGTCTGTTGGGAAAAGATACTAATTATGCTTTACTGCTTTACTTGAAGTTTTAGAACAATAAGCTAACAGTTAAGTGGTCTGTTGGGGAAAAGAAACTAATTATGCTTTACTGCTTTACTTGAAGTTTTAGAAGAATAAGCTAACAGTTAAGTGGTCTGTTGGGAAAAGATACTAATTATGCTTTACTGCTTTACTTGAAGTTTTAGAAGAATAAGCTAACAGTTAAGTGGTCTGTTGGGGAAAAGTAACTAATTATGCTTTACTGCTTTACTTGAAGTTTTAGAAGAATAAGCTAACAGTTAAGTGGTCTGTTGGGAAAAGATACTAATTATGCTTTACTGCTTTACTTGAAGTTTTAGAACAATAAGCTAACAGTTAAGTGGTCTGTTGGGGAAAAGAAACTAATTATGCTTTACTGCTTTACTTGAAGTTTTAGAACAATAAGCTAACAGTTAAGTGGTCTGTTGGGGAAAAGATACTAATTATGCTTTACTGCTTTACTTGAAGTTTTAGAACAATAAGCTAACAGTTAAGTGGTCTGTTGGGAAAAGATACTAATTATGCTTTACTGCTTTACTTGAAGTTTTAGAAGAATAAGCTAACAGTTAAGTGGTCTGTTGGGAAAAGATACTAATTATGCTTTACTGCTTTACTTGAAGTTTTAGAACAATAAGCTAACAGTTAAGTGGTCTGTTGGGGAAAAGAAACTAATTATGCTTTACTGCTTTACTTGAAGTTTTAGAATTAGTAAAGATTCTTAAATATACATTTGGATGTTATGTACTTAATAAAGAAATCAAACTGGCTCCCCAGGAAGGGGAACATCGATCTTTGAGACGAAACTGAGCAAAAAAAAGAGAAAGACTTGATACCTGTGTATTTCGTTGTTCATTATTAACAACCATATTTCATTTAAAAAGACATTCAAACCAACATTACCGAATTACATTGACAAGGAGGCTTTCCTGCTTTCAGACTAGATAAACATCCTCTCATTTAATAAGGAACGAATTATTATAACCGACCAAAATCAGAACATACTGAGAAACAGATTTAAGAAAATGTCTGCTTTAGAAAGAAATTATCAGTACTTATGCAATTTAGCTTAGAAACGTTTGAGATCTCTAATGCCCGGTTAAATAGATTGATTAAGCAGATGGCTATTACACTTTGCACAACAAAAAGTATATGAAACTGAAGATATGTGGCGTGAAGCTCCGCCCGTATCATCAGATAGAAAGGTGACATTAAACTAGACATAGTCATATAAATAACCCACGAAAGCACTGCTCTAATTATATATGTAACTGTTCTGAATGACTACCGCTTAAATGAAAAGAAGTGCAAAAACTTAAAAAGATACCAGTGACTTGAAAACGACGTAGTCTTTGAAAGAAATAAACATCATATCCGTTGTTGTAGTGACAAATGGTTTAGTAAACAAAATTCAAACAGTTACTTGATACAGTGGCTTAGTAACCAAGTTGAGCCGAAGTTCAGATAGCACCTAGTAATTTTAATGCAAATTAAATAATTACAAGATTTTTTTGTTTAATTTGATAAATCACTTTTGTTTCTAATTTTTTGAAGTTCAGGAAATGCACATAATGCAGAGCACTGTCAATAACGGAACAACTTTCCTCATTTTATTTCATTATATTGAATTATACAAGACCAACGCTTGATAGCAAACCCGGATGTTTAGAGATTCGTCTACATTTGCTAAACATTATCTGTAATGTAAAGTCCTGTACACACATAGCCACGAATGTTGGGCTTGACTTCTCATATGCAGAGATTGGATGTGATACACACATTTCTGTATACAGTGTGATCTTTTATGAGGTGTATTATCCTCTTACTGATGATCATTGTTCGGTCATCGAAATAAGATTTTATATGTAAAACTAAAAAAATCTAAGACAGTTTTACAAACCAGGTACAACTTTCACAAAAGTTGTGTAAAAAATTGAAAGAATAAAAACTTTTATAAATAATATTTTGTGACGTTTTTCTATGAGTAATTTATAAAGACAAATGTGTGTATATATGTTATTATTAATGTTTTTATGCATATATGTGTATTATTATAAGGTGGTATGATATATTGTGTATATATTTTAAGTATTTACTTCAGCAGTGTACAATATGTAAGTATAGCTTAGTAGTCGTAGTATGAAAATATATCTATAGAAACACATGCTAAATGGAGGTGTCCATGTTTAATTTCAGCATGAAATCATCAAGCTGAATGAGCTTTAGTTGTGGGCAGATAAGCGACGGATTGTAATGTTGTAACATTGGCAGACTAACCAAAAAGGTGAAAAGACAAAGTTTGTCACACTTTTCATATTAGCGTAATCCACAAAATGTAGACTGTTGCGTCATCATGTGGTATCTGATTCCAAATATCCTTAAAGGGTGTCCTAACATGACTATTCCCCACATTCTAAACCATTTTGTGAATATGTATGCAATAAGGTAACTACAGAGATAATTATTTATCCTATAGATAGTATTAAGGCTGTCACATATTGTAATTATTGTTTTTTTTTTATTTTAGTGAGCATTTTGAAAGACTCAGATTTCAATATAATAGTTGTTTTGTTAAGTATTATAAGTTGAATAATTGTCGATGTAATCATGAACAAGACAGGATGTTTAATGTGTTGCATATCTCCTTCGTCTCCCTTCTTTCACTATCAAAAACTCACATCTCCTTCCAGTTCTTATCATCTCTTCTCAGTCATATCCAATACGATTCCTTTTGAAACACCATAAAAATTTGTGTTTTGGAAATACATATGGATTTCGAAAAAAAACCCGTTAAACCGACTCTTTGCGATTTTCTTGCAAATAACTGTTAATCTTCATGCTTTAATAAAAATAGTTTTTACTTCATCATTAGTTTAATTGTTATTAGTAAATGAAAACTTGGAAAAAGTTATCGACATCTTTCAGAAGAATACTTTTCTTATCCCATATATGTGGATTAAAATATTTCATTTTTCTCAGTTGTTGCCGTTCACTGTAAATGTATAAGAGATTTTATTTAAGAATCATGTACATATTAGGATAAAAAGTTTTTTATTTTTTTAACTGTTGTTGTTACATCTTAATAAAATATGTTTGCATTGGCAGTATCTTACAAAAAAGTTATATTTAAAACAGTGTGAGTGTTCCATAAAGTCTTTAAATATTTCAGAATTTTGTAAATATCTTCCTGTAGAAGTAACGCAAAATATTTCAGAATTTTATAAATATATTTCTTTAGAAGTAACGCAAAATATTTCATAATTTTGTAAATATAGTTCTGTAAAAGTAATGCAAAATATTTCAGAATTTTGTAAATATTTTTCTGTAAAAGAAATGCAAAATATTTAAGAATTTTCTAAATATTTTTCTGTAGAAGTAACGCAAAATATTTCAGAATTTTGTAAATATAATTCTGTAATAGAAACGCAAAATATTTTAAAATTTTATGGATATATTCCGGTAGAAATAACGCATAATATTTCAGAATTTTGTAAATAAATTTCTGTAGAAGTAACGCAAAATATTTCAGAATTTTGTAAATATTTTTCTGTAGAAATAACGCATAATATTTCAGAATTTGGTCAATATATTTCTGTAGAAGTAACGCAAAATATTTTAGAATGTTGTTAATATATTTCTGTAGAAGTAACGCAAAATATTTCAGAATTTTGTAAAAATATTTTTGTAGAAGTAACGCAAAATATTTCAGAATGTTGTTAATATATTTCTGTAGAAGTAACGCAAAATTTTATTTCATTATATTGAATTATACAAGACAAACGCTTGATAGCACACCCGGATGTCTACATTTGCTAAACATTATCTGTAATGTAAAGTCCTGTACACACATAGCCACGAATGTTGGGCTTGACTTCTCATATACAGAGATTGGATGTGATACACACATTTGTGTATACAGTGTGATCTTTTATAAGGTGTATTATCCTCTTACTGATGATCATTGTTCGGTCATCGAAATAAGATTTTATATGTAAAACTAAAAAAATCTAAGACAGTTTTACAAACCAGGTACAACTTTCACAAAAGTTGTGTAAAAAATTGAAAGAATAAAAACTTTTATAAATAATATTTTGTGACGTTTTTCTATGAGTAATTTATAAAGACAAATGTGTGTATACATGTTCTTATTAATGTTTTATGTATATATGTGTATTATTATAAGTTGATATGATATATTGTGTATATATTTTAAGTATTTACTTCAGCAGTGTACAATATGTAAGTATAGCTTAGTAGTCGTAGTATGAAAATATATCTATAGAAACACATGCTAAATGGAGGTGTCCATGTTTAATTTCAGCATGAAATCATCAAGCTGAATGAGCTTTAGTTGTGGGCAGATAAGCGACGGATTGTAATGTTGTAACATTGGCAGACTAACCAAAAAGGTGAAAAGACAAAGTTTGTCACACTTTTCATATTAGCGTAATCCACAAAATGTAGACTGTTGCGTCATCATGTGGTATCTGATTCCAAATATCCTTAAAAGGTGTCCTAACATGACTATTCCCCACATTCTAAACCATTTTGTGAATATGTATGCAATAAGGTAACTACAGAGATAATTATTTATCCTATAGATAGTATTAAGGCTGTCACATATTGTAATTATTGTTTTTTTTTTATTTTAGTGAGCATTTTGAAAGACTCAGATTTCAATATAATAGTTGTTTTGTTAAGTATTATAAGTTGAATAATTGTCGATGTAATCATGAACAAGACAGGATGTTTAATGTGTTGCATATCTCCTTCGTCTCCCTTCTTTCACTATCAAAAACTCACATCTCCTTCCAGTTCTTATCATCTCTTCTCAGTCATATCCAATACGATTCCTTTTGAAACACCATAAAAATTTGTGTTTTGGAAATACATATGGATTTCGAAAAAAAAACCGTTAAACCGACTCTTTGCGATTTTCTTGCAAATAACTGTTAATCTTCATGCTTTAATAAAAATAGTTTTTACTTCATCATTAGTTTAATTGTTATTAGTAAATGAAAACTTGGAAAAAGTTATCGACATCTTTCAGAAGAATACTTTTCTTATCCCATATATGTGGATTAAAATATTTCATTTTTCTCAGTTGTTGCCGTTCACTGTAAATGTATAAGAGATTTTATTTAAGAATCATGTACATATTAGGATAAAAAGTTTTTTATTTTTTTAACTGTTGTTGTTACATCTTAATAAAATATGTTTGCATTGGCAGTATCTTACAAAAAAGTTATATTTAAAACAGTGTGAGTGTTCCATAAAGTCTTTAAATATTTCAGAATTTTGTAAATATCTTCCTGTAGAAGTAACGCAAAATATTTCAGAATTTTATAAATATATTTCTTTAGAAGTAACGCAAAATATTTCATAATTTTGTAAATATAGTTCTGTAAAAGTAATGCAAAATATTTCAGAATTTTGTAAATATTTTTCTGTAAAAGAAATGCAAAATATTTAAGAATTTTCTAAATATTTTTCTGTAGAAGTAACGCAAAATATTTCAGAATTTTGTAAATATAATTCTGTAATAGAAACGCAAAATATTTTAAAATTTTATAGATATATTCCGGTAGAAATAACGCATAATATTTCAGAATTTTGTAAATAAATTTCTGTAGAAGTAACGCAAAATATTTCAGAATTTTGTAAATATTTTTCTGTAGAAATAACGCATAATATTTCAGAATTTGGTCAATATATTTCTGTAGAAGTAACGCAAAATATTTTAGAATGTTGTTAATATATTTCTGTAGAAGTAACGCAAAATATTTCAGAATTTTGTAAAAATATTTTTGTAGAAGTAACGCAAAATATTTCAGAATGTTGTTAATATATTTCTGTAGAAGTAACGCAAAATTTTATTTCATTATATTGAATTATACAAGACAAACGCTTGATAGCACACCCGGATGTCTACATTTGCTAAACATTATCTGTAATGTAAAGTCCTGTACACACATAGCCACGAATGTTGGGCTTGACTTCTCATATACAGAGATTGGATGTGATACACACATTTGTGTATACAGTGTGATCTTTTATAAGGTGTATTATCCTCTTACTGATGATCATTGTTCGGTCATCGAAATAAGATTTTATATGTAAAACTAAAAAAATCTAAGACAGTTTTACAAACCAGGTACAACTTTCACAAAAGTTGTGTAAAAAATTGAAAGAATAAAAACTTTTATAAATAATATTTTGTGACGTTTTTCTATGAGTAATTTATAAAGACAAATGTGTGTATACATGTTCTTATTAATGTTTTATGTATATATGTGTATTATTATAAGTTGATATGATATATTGTGTATATATTTTAAGTATTTACTTCAGCAGTGTACAATATGTGAGTATAGCTTAGTAGTCGTAGTATGAAAATATATCTATAGAAACACATGCTAAATGGAGATGTCCGTGTTTAATTTCAGCATGAAATCATCAAGCTGAATGAGCTTTAGTTGTGGGCAGATAAGCGACGGACTGTAATGTTGTCACATTGGCAGACTAACCAAAAAGGTGAAAGGACAAAGTTTGTCACACTTTTCATATGAGCGTAATCCACAAAATGTAGACTGTTGCGTCATCATGTGGTATCTGACTCCAAATATCCTTAAAGGGTGTCCTAACATGACTATTCCCCACATTCCAAACCATGTTGTGAATATGTATGCAATAAGGTAACTACAGAGATAATTATTTATCCTATAGATAGTATTAAGGCTGTCACATATCGTAATTATTGTTGTTTTTTATTTTAGTGAACATTTTGAAAGACTCAGATTTCAATATAATAGTTATTTTGTTAAGTATTATAAGTTGAATGATTGTCGATGTAAACATGAACAAGACAGGATGTTTAATGTGTTGCATATCTCCTTCGTCTCACTTCTTTCACTATCCAAAACTCACATTTCCTTCCAGTTCTTATCATCTCTCCTCAGCCATATCCAATACGATTCCTTTTGAAACACCATAAAAATTTGTGTTTTGGAAATACATATGCATTCTGAAAAAAAATAATCGTTAAACCGACTCTATGCGATTTTCTTGCAAATAACTGTTAATCTTCACGCTTTAATAAAAAATAGTTGTTACTTCATCATTAGTTTAATTGTTATTAGTAAATGAGAACTTGGAAATAGTTATCGACATCTTTCAGAAGAAGACTTTTCTTATCCCATATATGTGGATAAAAATATTTCATTTTTCTCAGTTGTTGCCGTTCACTGTAAATGTATAAAGGATTTTATTTAAGAATCATGTACATATTAGGATAAAAAGGTTTGTTTTTTTTAAACTGTTGTTGTTACATCTTAACAAAATATGTTTGCATTGGCACTGTCTTACAAAAAAAGTTATATTTAAAACAGTGTGAGTGTTCCATAAAGTCTTTAAAATATTTCAGAATTTTGTAAATATATTCCTGTAGAAGTAACGCAAAATATTTCAGAATTTTATAAATATATTTCTTTAGAAGTTACGCAAAATATTTCAGAATTTTGTAAATATAATTCTGTAAAAGTAATGCAAAATATTTTAGAATTTTGTAAATATTTTTCTGTAAAAGAAATGCAAACTATTTAAGAATTTTGTAAATATTTTTCTGTAGATGTAACGCAACATATTTCAGAAATTTGTAACTATAATTCTGTAATAGAAACGCAAAATATTTAAAAAAATTATGGATATATTTCTGTAGAAATAACGCATAATATTTCAGAATTTTGTAAATATATTTCTGTAGAAGTAACGCAAAATATTTCAGAATTTTATATATATATTTCTGTAGAAGTTACGTAAAATATTTCAGAATTTTGTAAATAATTTCTGTAAAAATAATGCAAAATATTACAGAATTTTATCAATATATTTCTGTAGAAGTAACGCAAAATATTTCAGAATTTTGTAAATAAATTTCTGTAGAAGTATTGACAAAATATTACAGAAATTTATGAATATATTTCTGTAAAAGTAACGCAAAATATTTCAGAATTTTGTAAATAAATTTCTGTAGAAGTAACGCCAAATATTTCAGAATTTTGTAAATATTTTTCTGTAGAAATAGCGCACAATATTTTAGAATTTTGTAAATATATTTCTGTAGAAGTAACGCAAAATATTTTAGAATTTTGTAAATATTTTTCTGTAGAAGTAACGCAAAATATTTCAGAATTTTGTCAATATATTTCTGTAGTAGTAACACGAAATATTACAGACTTTTGTAAATATATTTCTGTAGAAGTAACGCAAAATATTTCAGAATGTTGTAAATATATTTCTGTAGAAGTAACGCAAAATATTTCAGAATTTTATGAATATATTTCTGTAGAAGTAACGTAAAACATTTCAGAATGTTGTAAATATATTTCTGTAGAAGTAACGCAAAATATTTCAGAATTTTGTAAATATATTTCTGTAGAAGTAACGCAAAATATTTCAGAATTTTGTAAATATATTTCTGTAGAAGTAACGCAATGTATTTACGAATTTTTTAAATATTTTTTTCTGTAGAAGTAACGAAAAATATTTACGAATGTTATAAATATATTTCTGTAGATGTAACGCAAAATATTTCAGAATTGTATGAATATATTTCTGTAGAAGTAACGCAAAATATTTCAGAATTTTGTAAATATATTTCTGTAGAAGTAACGCAAAATATTTCAGAATGTTGTAAATATATTTTTGTAGAAGTAACGCTAAATATTTTAGAATTTTATGAATATATTTCTGTAGAAGTAACGCAAAATATTTCAGAATGTTGTAAATATATTTATGTAGAAGTAACGCAAAGTATTTACGAATTTTGTAAATACATTTCTCTACAAGTAACGCATAATATTTCAGAATTTTGTAAATATTTTTCTGTAGAAGTAACGCAAAGTATTTACGAATGTTATATATATATTGTTGTAGAAGTAACGTAAAATATTTCAGAATTGTATGAATTTAATTCTATAGAAGTAACGCAAAGTATTTACGAATTTTGTAAATATATTTCTGTAGTAGTAACACGAAATATTACAGACTTTTGTAAATATATTTATGTAGAAGTAACACAAAATATTTCAGAATGTTGTAAATATATTTCTGTAGAAGTAACGAAAAATATTTCAGAATTTGATGAATATATTTCTGTAGAAGTAACGCAAAATATTTCAGAATTTTATAAATATAATTCTGTAGAAGTAACGACAAATATTTCAGAATTTTGTAAATATATTTCTTTAGAAGTTACGCAAAATATTTCATTATTTTGTGAATATATTTCTGTAGAAGTAACGCTAAATATTTCAGAATTTTATGTTTATATATCTGTAGAAGTAACGCAAAATATTTCAGAATGTTGTAAATATATTTATGTAGAAGTAACGCAAAGTATTTACGAATTTTGTAAATATATTTCTGTACAAGTAATGCAAAATATTTTAGAATTTTGTAAATATTTTTCTGTAAAAGAAATGCAAACTATTTAAGAATTTTGTAAATATTTTTCTGTAGATGTAACGCAACATATTTCAGAATTTTGTAACTATAATTCTGTAATAGAAACGCAAAATATTTAAAAAATTTATGGATATATTTCTGTAGAAATTACGCATAATATTTCAGAATTTTGTAAATATATTTCTGTAGAAGTAACGCAAAATATTTCAGAATTTTATATATATATTTCTGTAGAAGTTACGCAAAATATTTCAGAATTTTGTAAATAAATTTCTGTAGAAATAATGCAAAATATTACAGAATTTTATTAATATATTTCTGTAGAAGTAACGCAAAATATTTCAGAATTTTGTAAATAAATTTCTGTAGAAGTATTGACCAAATATTACAGAAATTTATGAATATATTTCTGTAGAAGTAACGCAAAATATTTCAGGATTTTGTAAATAAATTTCTGTAGAAGTAACGCCAAATATTTCAGAATTTTGTAAATATTTTTCTGTAGAAATAGCGCATAATATTTTAGAATTTTGTAAATATATTTATGTAGAAGTAACGCAAAATATTTTAGAATTTTGTAAATATTTTTCTGTAGAAATAACGCAAAATATTTCAGAATTTTGTCAATATATTTCTGTAGTAGTAACACGAAATATTACAGACTTTTGTAAATATATTTCTGTAGAAGTAACGCAAAATATTTCAGAATGTTGTAAATATATTTCTGTAGAAGTAACGCAAAGTATTTCAGAATTTTATGAATATATTTCTGTAGAAGTAACGTAAAACATTTCAGAATGTTGTAAATATATTTCTGTAGAAGTAACGCAAAATATTTCAGAATTTTGTAAATATATTTCTGTAGAAGTAACGCAAAATATTTCAGAATTTTGTAAATATATTTCTGTAGAAGTAACGCAAAGTATTTACGAATTTTGTAAATATTGTTTCTGTAGAAGAAACGCAAAGTATTTACGAATGTTATAAATATATTTCTGTAGATGTAACGCAAAATATTTCAGAATTGTATGAATATATTTCTGTAGAAGTAACGCAAAATATTTCAGAATTTTGTAAATATATTTCTGTAGAAGTAACGCAAAATATTTCAGAATGTTGTAAATATATTTTTGTAGAAGTAACGCTAAATATTTTAGAATTTTATGAATATATTTCTGTAGAAGTAATGCAAAATATTTCAGAATGTTGTAAATATATTTATGTAGAAGTAACGCAAAGTATTTACGAATTTTGTAAATACATTTCTGTAGAAGTAACGCATAATATTTCAGAATTTTGTAAATATTTTTCTGTAGAAGTAACGCAAAGTATTTACGAATGTTATAAATATATTTCTGTAGAAGTTACGTAAAATATTTAAGAATTGTATGAATTTATTTCTGTAGAAGTTACGCAAAGTATTTACGAATTTTGTAAATATATTTCTGTAGTAGTAACACGAAATATTACAGACTTTTGTAAATATATTTCTGTAGAAGTAACACAAAATATTTCAGAATGTTGTAAATATATTTCTGTAGAAGTAACGAAAAATATTTCAGAATTTGATGAATATATTTCTGTAAAAGTAACGCAAAATATTTCAGAATTTTATAAATATAATTCTGTAGAAGTAACGAAAAATATTTCAGAATTTTGTAAATATATTTCTTTAGAAGTTACGCAAAATATTTCATTATTTTGTAAATATAATTCTGTAGAAATAACGCTAAATATTAAAAAAATTTATGGATATATTTCTGTAGAAATTACGAATAATATTTCAGAATTTTGTAAATATATTTCTGTAGAAGTAACGCAAAATATTTCAGAATTTTATATATATATTTCTGTAGAAGTTACGACAAATATTTCAGAATTTTGTAAATAAATTTCTGTAAAAATAAAGCAAAATATTACAGAATTTTATTAATATATTTCTGTAGAAGTAACGCAAAATATTTCAGAATTTTGTAAATAAATTTCTGTAGAAGTATTGACCAAATATTACAGAAATTTATGAATATATTTCTGTAGAAGTAACGCAAAATATTTCAGGATTTTGTAAATAAATTTCTGTAGAAGTAACGCCAAATATTTCAGAATTTTGTAAATATTTTTCTGTAGAGATAGCGCATAATATTTTAGAATTTTGTAAATATATTTCTGTAGAAGTAACGCAAAATATTTTAGAATTTTGTAAATATTTTTCTGTAGAAATAACGCAAAATATTTCAGAATTTTGTTAATATATTTCTGTAGTAGTAACACGAAATATTACAGACTTTTGTAAATATATTTCTGTAGAAGTAACGCAAAATATTTCAGAATGTTGTAAATATATTTCTGTAGAAGTAACGCAAAATATTTCAGAATTTTGTGAATATATTTCTGTAGAAGTAACGTAAAACATTTCAGAATGTTGTAAATATATTTCTGTAGAAGTAACGCAAAATATTTCAGAATTTTGTAAATATATTTCTGTAGAAGTAACGCAAAATATTTCAGAATTTTTAAAATATATTTCTGTAGAAGTAACGCAAAGTATTTACGAATTTTGTAAATATTTTTTCTGTAGAAGAAACGCAAAGTATTTACGAATGTTATAAATATATTTCTGTAGATGTAACGCAAAATATTTCAGAATTGTATGAATATATTTCTGTAGAAGTAACGCAAAATATTTCAGAATTTTGTAAATATATTTCTTTAGAAGTTACGCAAAATATTTCATTATTTTGTAAATATAATTCTGTAGAAGTAACGCTAAATATTTCAGAATTTTATGAATATATTTCTGTAGAAGTAACGCAAAATATTTCAGAATGTTGTAAATATATTTATGTAGAAGTAACGCAAAGTATTTACGAATTTTGTAAATATATTTCTGTAAAAGTAATGCAAAATATTTCAGAATTTTGTAAATATTTTTTTGTAAAAGAAATGCAAACTATTTAATAATTTTGAAAATATTTTTCTGTAGATGTAACGCAACATATTTCAGAATTTTGTAACTATAATTCTGTAATAGAAACGCAAAATATTTCAGAATTTTATATATATATTTCTGTAGAAGTTACGCAAAATATTTCAGAATTTTGTAAATAAATTTCTGTAAAAATAATGCAAAATATTACAGAATTTTATTAATATATTTCTGTAGAAGTAACGCAAAATATTTCAGAATTTTGTAAATAAATTTCTGTGGAAGTATTGACAAAATATTACAGAAATTGATGAATATATTTCTGTAGAAGTAACGCAAAATATTTCAGAATTTTGTAAATAAATTTCTGTAGAAGTAACGCCAAATATTTCAGAATTTTGTAAATATTTTTCTGTAGTAATAGCGCATAATATTTTAGAATTTTGTAAATATATTTCTGTAGAAGTAACGCAAAATATTTTAGAATTTTGTAAATATTTTTCTGTAGAAGTAACGAAAAATATTTCAGAATTTTGTCAATATATTTCTGTAGTAGTAACACGAAATATTACAGACTTTTGTAAATATATTTCTGTAGAAGTAACGCAAAATATTTCAGAATTTTGTAAATAAATTTCTGTAGAAGTATTCACAAAATATTACAGAAATATATGGATATATTTCTGTAGAAGTAACGCAAAATATTTCAGAATTTTGTAAATAAATTTCTGTAGAAGTAACGCCAAATATTTCAGAATTTTGTGAATATTTTTCTGTAGAAATAGCGCATAATATTTTAGAATTTTGTAAATATATTTCTGTAGAAGTAACGCAAAATATTTTAGAATTTTGTAAATATTTTTCTGTAGAAATAACGCAAAATATTTCAGAATTTAGTCAATATATTTCTGTAGAAGTAACGCAAAATATTTCAGAATGTTGTAAATATATTTCTGTAGAAGTAACGCAAAATATTTCAGAATTGTATGAATATATTTCTGTAGAAGTCACGTAAAACATTTCAGAATGTTGTAAATATATTTCTGTAGAAGTAACGCAAAATATTTCAGAATTTTGTAAATATATTTCTGTAGAAGTAACGCAAAATATTTCATTATTTTGTAAATATAATTCTGTAGAAGTAACGCAAAGTATTTACGAATTTTGTAAATATTTTTTCTGTAGAAGAAACGCAAAGTATTTACGAATGTTATAAATATATTTCTGTAGATGTAACGCAAAATATTTCAGAATTGTATGAATATATTTATGTAGAAGTAACGCAAAATATTTCAGAATTTTGTAAATATATTTCTGTAGAAGTAACGCAAAATATTTCAGAATGTTGTAAATATATTTATGTAGAAGTAACGCAACATATTTCAGAATTTTGTAAATATATTTCTGTAGAAGCAACGCAAAATATTTCAGAATTTTTTAAATATATTTCTGTAGAAGTAACGCAAAATATTTCAGAATGTTGTAAATATATTTATGTAGAAGTAACGCAAAGTATTTACGAATTTTGTAAATACATTTCTGTAGAAGTAACGCATAATATTTCAGAATTTTGTAAATATTTTTCTGTAGAAGTAACGCAAAGTATTTACGAATGTTATAAATATATTATCTGTAGAAGTTACGTAAAATATTTCAGAATTGTATGAATTTATTTCTGTAGAAGTTACGCAAAGTATTTACGAATTTTGTAAATATATTTCTGTAGTAGTAACACGAAATATTACAGACTTTTGTAAATATATTTCTGTAGAAGTAACACAAAATATTTCAGAATGTTGTAAAGATATTTCTGTAGAAGTAACGAAAAATATTTCAGAATTTGATGAATATATTTCTGTAGAAGTAACGCTAAATATTTCAGAATTTTATAAATATAATTCTGTAGAAGTAACGAAAAATATTTCAGAATTTTGTAAATATATTTCTTTAGAAGTTACGCAAAATATTTCATTATTTTGTAAATATAATTCTGTAGAAGTAACGAAAAATATTTCAGAATTTTATGAATATATTTCTGTAGAAGTAACGCAAAATATTTCATTATTTTGTAAATATATTAATGTAGAAGTAACGCAAAGTATTTACGAATTTTGTAAATATATTTCTGTAAAAGTAATGCAAAATATTTTATAATTTTGTAAATATTTTTCTGTAAAAGAAATGCAAACTAATTAAGAATTTTGTAAATATTTTTCTGTAGATGTAACGCAACATATTTCAGAATTTTGTAACTTTAATTCTGTAATAGAAACGCAAAATATTTAAAAAAATTATGGATATATTTCTGTAGAAATAACGCATAATATTTCAGAATTTTGTAAATATATTTCTGTAGAAGTAACGCAAAATATTTCAGAATTTTATATATATATATTTCTGTAGAAGTTACGCAAAATATTTCAGAATTTGTTAAATAAATTTCTGTAAAAATAATGCAAAATATTACAGAATTTTATTCATATATTTCTGTAGAAGTAACGCAAAATATTTCAGAATTTTGTAAATAAATTTCTGTAGAAGTATTCACAAAATATTACAGAAATTTATGAATATATTTCTGTAGAAGTTACGTAAAATATTTCAGAATTGTATGAATTTATTTCTGTAGAAGTTACGCAAAGTATTTACGAATTTTGTAAATATATTTCTGTAGTAGTAACACGAAATATTACAGACTTTTGTAAATATATTTCTGTAGAAGTAACACAAAATATTTCAGAATGTTGTAAATATATTTCTGTAGAAGTAACGAAAAATATTTCAGAATTTGATGAATATATTTCTGTAAAAGTAACGCAAAATATTTCAGAATTTTATAAATATAATTCTGTAGAAGTAACGAAAAATATTTCAGAATTTTGTAAATATATTTCTTTAGAAGTTACGCAAAATATTTCATTATTTTGTAAATATAATTCTGTAGAAATAACGCTAAATATTAAAAAAATTTATGGATATATTTCTGTAGAAATTACGAATAATATTTCAGAATTTTGTAAATATATTTCTGTAGAAGTAACGCAAAATATTTGAGAATTTTATATATATATTTCTGTAGAAGTTACGCAAAATATTTCAGAATTTTGTAAATAAATTTCTGTAAAAATAATGCAAAATATTACAGAATTTTATTAATATATTTCTGTAGAAGTAACGCAAAATATTTTAGAATTTTGTAAATATTTTTCTGTAGAAATAACGCAAAATATTTCAGAATTTTGTTAATATATTTCTGTAGTAGTAACACGAAATATTACAGACTTTTGTAAATATATTTCTGTAGAAGTAACGCAAAATATTTCAGAATGTTGTAAATATATTTCTGTAGAAGTAACGCAAAATATTTCAGAATTTTGTGAATATATTTCTGTAGAAGTAACGTAAAACATTTTAGAATGTTGTAAATATATTTCTGTAGAAGTAACGTAAAATATTTCAGAATTTTGTAAATATATTTCTGTAGAAGTAACGCAAAATATTTCAGAATTTTGTAAATATATTTCTGTAGAAGTAACGCAAAGTATTTACGAATTTTGTAAATATTTTTTCTGTAGAAGAAACGCAAAGTATTTACGAATGTTATAAATATATTTCTGTAGATGTAACGCAAAATATTTCAGAATTGTATGAATATATTTCTGTAGAAGTAACGCAAAATATTTCAGAATTTTGTAAATATATTTCTTTAGAAGTTACGCAAAATATTTCATTATTTTGTAAATATAATTCTGTAGAAGTAACGCTAAATATTTCAGAATTTTATGAATATATTTCTGTAGAAGTAACGCAAAATATTTCAGAATGTTGTAAATATATTTATGTAGAAGTAACGCAAAGTATTTACGAATTTTGTAAATATATTTCTGTAAAAGTAATGCAAAATATTTCAGAATTTTGTAAATATTTTTTTGTAAAAGAAATGCAAACTATTTAATAATTTTGAAAATATTTTTCTGTAGATGTAACGCAACATATTTCAGAATTTTGTAACTATAATTCTGTAATAGAAACGCAAAATATTTCAGAATTTTATATATATATTTCTGTAGAAGTTACGCAAAATATTTCAGAATTTTGTAAATAAATTTCTGTAAAAATAATGCAAAATATTACAGAATTTTATTAATATATTTCTGTAGAAGTAACGCAAAATATTTCAGAATTTTGTAAATAAATTTCTGTGGAAGTATTGACAAAATATTACAGAAATTGATGAATATATTTCTGTAGAAGTAACGCAAAATATTTCAGAATTTTGTAAATAAATTTCTGTAGAAGTAACGCCAAATATTTCAGAATTTTGTAAATATTTTTCTGTAGTAATAGCGCATAATATTTTAGAATTTTGTAAATATATTTCTGTAGAAGTAACGCAAAATATTTTAGAATTTTGTAAATATTTTTCTGTAGAAGTAACGAAAAATATTTCAGAATTTTGTCAATATATTTCTGTAGTAGTAACACGAAATATTACAGACTTTTGTAAATATATTTCTGTAGAAGTAACGCAAAATATTTCAGAATTTTGTAAATAAATTTCTGTAGAAGTATTCACAAAATATTACAGAAATATATGGATATATTTCTGTAGAAGTAACGCAAAATATTTCAGAATTTTGTAAATAAATTTCTGTAGAAGTAACGCCAAATATTTCAGAATTTTGTAAATATTTTTCTGTAGAAATAGCGCATAATATTTTAGAATTTTGTAAATATATTTCTGTAGAAGTAACGCAAAATATTTTAGAATTTTGTAAATATTTTTCTGTAGAAATAACGCAAAATATTTCAGAATTTAGTCAATATATTTCTGTAGTAGTAACACGAAATATTACAGACTTTTGTAAATATATTTCTGTAGAAGTAACGCAAAATATTTCAGAATGTTGTAAATATATTTCTGTAGAAGTAACGCAAAATATTTCAGAATTGTATGAATATATTTCTGTAGAAGTCACGTAAAACATTTCAGAATGTTGTAAATATATTTCTGTAGAAGTAACGCAAAATATTTCAGAATTTTGTAAATATATTTCTGTAGAAGTAACGCAAAATATTTCATTATTTTGTAAATATAATTCTGTAGAAGTAACGCAAAGTATTTACGAATTTTGTAAATATTTTTTCTGTAGAAGAAACGCAAAGTATTTACGAATGTTATAAATATATTTCTGTAGATGTAACGCAAAATATTTCAGAATTGTATGAATATATTTCTGTAGAAGTAACGCAAAATATTTCAGAATTTTGTAAATATATTTCTGTAGAAGTAACGCAAAATATTTCAGAATGTTGTAAATATATGTTTGTAGAAGTAACGCTAAATATTTTAGAATTTTATGAATATATTTCTGTAGAAGTAATGCAAAATATTTCAGAATGTTGTAAATATATTTATGTAGAAGTAACGCAACATATTTCAGAATTTTGTAAATATATTTCTGTAGAAGCAACGCAAAATATTTCAGAATTTTTTAAATATATTTCTGTAGAAGTAACGCAAAATATTTCAGAATGTTGTAAATATATTTATGTAGAAGTAACGCAAAGTATTTACGAATTTTGTAAATACATTTCTGTAGAAGTAACGCATAATATTTCAGAATTTTGTAAATATTTTTCTGTAGAAGTAACGCAAAGTATTTACGAATGTTATAAATATATTATCTGTAGAAGTTACGTAAAATATTTCAGAATTGTATGAATTTATTTCTGTAGAAGTTACGCAAAGTATTTACGAATTTTGTAAATATATTTCTGTAGTAGTAACACGAAATATTACAGACTTTTGTAAATATATTTCTGTAGAAGTAACACAAAATATTTCAGAATGTTGTAAAGATATTTCTGTAGAAGTAACGAAAAATATTTCAGAATTTTATGAATATATTTCTGTAGAAGTAACGCTAAATATTTCAGAATTTTATAAATATAATTCTGAAGAAGTAACGAAAAATATTTCAGAATTTTGTAAATATATTTCTTTAGAAGTTACGCAAAATATTTCATTATTTTGTAAATATAATTCTGTAGAAGTAACGAAAAATATTTCAGAATTTTATGAATATATTTCTGTAGAAGTAACGCAAAATATTTCATTATTTTGTAAATATATTAATGTAGAAGTAACGCAAAGTATTTACGAATTTTGTAAATATATTTCTGTAAAAGTAATGCAAAATATTTTAGAATTTTGTAAATATTTTTCTGTAAAAGAAATGCAAACTAATTAAGAATTTTGTAAATATTTTTCTGTAGATGTAACGCAACATATTTCAGAATTTTGTAACTTTAATTCTGTAATAGAAACGCAAAATATTTAAAAAAATTATGGATATATTTCTGTAGAAATAACGCATAATATTTCAGAATTTTGTAAATATATTTCTGTAGAAGTAACGCAAAATATTTCAGAATTTTATATATATATATTTCTGTAGAAGTTACGCAAAATATTTCAGAATTTGTTAAATAAATTTCTGTAAAAATAATGCAAAATATTACAGAATTTTATTCATATATTTCTGTAGAAGTAACGCAAAATATTTCAGAATTTTGTAAATAAATTTCTGTAGAAGTATTCACAAAATATTACAGAAATTTATGAATATATTTCTGTAGAAGTTACGTAAAATATTTCAGAATTGTATGAATTTATTTCTGTAGAAGTTACGCAAAGTATTTACGAATTTTGTAAATATATTTCTGTAGTAGTAACACGAAATATTACAGACTTTTGTAAATATATTTCTGTAGAAGTAACACAAAATATTTCAGAATGTTGTAAATATATTTCTGTAGAAGTAACGAAAAATATTTCAGAATTTGATGAATATATTTCTGTAAAAGTAACGCAAAATATTTCAGAATTTTATAAATATAATTCTGTAGAAGTAACGAAAAATATTTCAGAATTTTGTAAATATATTTCTTTAGAAGTTACGCAAAATATTTCATTATTTTGTAAATATAATTCTGTAGAAATAACGCTAAATATTAAAAAAATTTATGGATATATTTCTGTAGAAATTACGAATAATATTTCAGAATTTTGTAAATATATTTCTGTAGAAGTAACGCAAAATATTTGAGAATTTTATATATATATTTCTGTAGAAGTTACGCAAAATATTTCAGAATTTTGTAAATAAATTTCTGTAAAAATAATGCAAAATATTACAGAATTTTATTAATATATTTCTGTAGAAGTAACGCAAAATATTTTAGAATTTTGTAAATATTTTTCTGTAGAAATAACGCAAAATATTTCAGAATTTTGTTAATATATTTCTGTAGTAGTAACACGAAATATTACAGACTTTTGTAAATATATTTCTGTAGAAGTAACGCAAAATATTTCAGAATGTTGTAAATATATTTCTGTAGAAGTAACGCAAAATATTTCAGAATTTTGTGAATATATTTCTGTAGAAGTAACGTAAAACATTTTAGAATGTTGTAAATATATTTCTGTAGAAGTAACGTAAAATATTTCAGAATTTTGTAAATATATTTCTGTAGAAGTAACGCAAAATATTTCAGAATTTTGTAAATATATTTCTGTAGAAGTAACGCAAAGTATTTACGAATTTTGTAAATATTTTTTCTGTAGAAGAAACGCAAAGTATTTACGAATGTTATAAATATATTTCTGTAGATGTAACGCAAAATATTTCAGAATTGTATGAATATATTTCTGTAGAAGTAACGCAAAATATTTCAGAATTTTGTAAATATATTTCTTTAGAAGTTACGCAAAATATTTCATTATTTTGTAAATATAATTCTGTAGAAGTAACGCTAAATATTTCAGAATTTTATGAATATATTTCTGTAGAAGTAACGCAAAATATTTCAGAATGTTGTAAATATATTTATGTAGAAGTAACGCAAAGTATTTACGAATTTTGTAAATATATTTCTGTAAAAGTAATGCAAAATATTTCAGAATTTTGTAAATATTTTTTTGTAAAAGAAATGCAAACTATTTAATAATTTTGAAAATATTTTTCTGTAGATGTAACGCAACATATTTCAGAATTTTGTAACTATAATTCTGTAATAGAAACGCAAAATATTTCAGAATTTTATATATATATTTCTGTAGAAGTTACGCAAAATATTTCAGAATTTTGTAAATAAATTTCTGTAAAAATAATGCAAAATATTACAGAATTTTATTAATATATTTCTGTAGAAGTAACGCAAAATATTTCAGAATTTTGTAAATAAATTTCTGTGGAAGTATTGACAAAATATTACAGAAATTGATGAATATATTTCTGTAGAAGTAACGCAAAATATTTCAGAATTTTGTAAATAAATTTCTGTAGAAGTAACGCCAAATATTTCAGAATTTTGTAAATATTTTTCTGTAGTAATAGCGCATAATATTTTAGAATTTTGTAAATATATTTCTGTAGAAGTAACGCAAAATATTTTAGAATTTTGTAAATATTTTTCTGTAGAAGTAACGAAAAATATTTCAGAATTTTGTCAATATATTTCTGTAGTAGTAACACGAAATATTACAGACTTTTGTAAATATATTTCTGTAGAAGTAACGCAAAATATTTCAGAATTTTGTAAATAAATTTCTGTAGAAGTATTCACAAAATATTACAGAAATATATGGATATATTTCTGTAGAAGTAACGCAAAATATTTCAGAATTTTGTAAATAAATTTCTGTAGAAGTAACGCCAAATATTTCAGAATTTTGTAAATATTTTTCTGTAGAAATAGCGCATAATATTTTAGAATTTTGTAAATATATTTCTGTAGAAGTAACGCAAAATATTTTAGAATTTTGTAAATATTTTTCTGTAGAAATAACGCAAAATATTTCAGAATTTAGTCAATATATTTCTGTAGTAGTAACACGAAATATTACAGACTTTTGTAAAAATATTTCTGTAGAAGTAACGCAAAATATTTCAGAATGTTGTAAATATATTTCTGTAGAAGTAACGCAAAATATTTCAGAATTGTATGAATATATTTCTGTAGAAGTCACGTAAAACATTTCAGAATGTTGTAAATATATTTCTGTAGAAGTAACGCAAAATATTTCAGAATTTTGTAAATATATTTCTGTAGAAGTAACGCAAAATATTTCATTATTTTGTAAATATAATTCTGTAGAAGTAACGCAAAGTATTTACGAATTTTGTAAATATTTTTTCTGTAGAAGAAACGCAAAGTATTTACGAATGTTATAAATATATTTCTGTAGATGTAACGCAAAATATTTCAGAATTGTATGAATATATTTCTGTAGAAGTAACGCAAAATATTTCAGAATTTTGTAAATATATTTCTGTAGAAGTAACGCAAAATATTTCAGAATGTTGTAAATATATGTTTGTAGAAGTAACGCTAAATATTTTAGAATTTTATGAATATATTTCTGTAGAAGTAATGCAAAATATTTCAGAATGTTGTAAATATATTTATGTAGAAGTAACGCAACATATTTCAGAATTTTGTAAATATATTTCTGTAGAAGCAACGCAAAATATTTCAGAATTTTTTAAATATATTTCTGTAGAAGTAACGCAAAATATTTCAGAATGTTGTAAATATATTTATGTAGAAGTAACGCAAAGTATTTACGAATTTTGTAAATACATTTCTGTAGAAGTAACGCATAATATTTCAGAATTTTGTAAATATTTTTCTGTAGAAGTAACGCAAAGTATTTACGAATGTTATAAATATATTATCTGTAGAAGTTACGTAAAATATTTCAGAATTGTATGAATTTATTTCTGTAGAAGTTACGCAAAGTATTTACGAATTTTGTAAATATATTTCTGTAGTAGTAACACGAAATATTACAGACTTTTGTAAATATATTTCTGTAGAAGTAACACAAAATATTTCAGAATGTTGTAAAGATATTTCTGTAGAAGTAACGAAAAATATTTCAGAATTTTATGAATATATTTCTGTAGAAGTAACGCTAAATATTTCAGAATTTTATAAATATAATTCTGAAGAAGTAACGAAAAATATTTCAGAATTTTGTAAATATATTTCTTTAGAAGTTACGCAAAATATTTCATTATTTTGTAAATATAATTCTGTAGAAGTAACGAAAAATATTTCAGAATTTTATGAATATATTTCTGTAGAAGTAACGCAAAATATTTCATTATTTTGTAAATATATTAATGTAGAAGAAACGCAAAGTATTTACGAATTTTGTAAATATATTTCTGTAAAAGTAATGCAAAATATTTTAGAATTTTGTAAATATTTTTCTGTAAAAGAAATGCAAACTAATTAAGAATTTTGTAAATATTTTTCTGTAGATGTAACGCAACATATTTCAGAATTTTGTAACTTTAATTCTGTAATAGAAACGCAAAATATTAAAAAAAATTATGGATATATTTCTGTAGAAATAACGCATAATATTTCAGAATTTTGTAAATATATTTCTGTAGAAGTAACGCAAAATATTTCAGAATTTTATATATATATATTTCTGTAGAAGTTACGCAAAATATTTCAGAATTTGTTAAATAAATTTCTGTAAAAATAATGCAAAATATTACAGAATTTTATTCATATATTTCTGTAGAAGTAACGCAAAATATTTCAGAATTTTGTAAATAAATTTCTGTAGAAGTATTCACAAAATATTACAGAAATTTATGAATATATTTCTGTAGAAGTTACGTAAAATATTTCAGAATTGTATGAATTTATTTCTGTAGAAGTTACGCAAAGTATTTACGAATTTTGTAAATATATTTCTGTAGTAGTAACACGAAATATTACAGACTTTTGTAAATATATTTCTGTAGAAGTAACACAAAATATTTCAGAATGTTGTAAATATATTTCTGTAGAAGTAACGAAAAATATTTCAGAATTTGATGAATATATTTCTGTAAAAGTAACGCAAAATATTTCAGAATTTTATAAATATAATTCTGTAGAAGTAACGAAAAATATTTCAGAATTTTGTAAATATATTTCTTTAGAAGTTACGCAAAATATTTCATTATTTTGTAAATATAATTCTGTAGAAATAACGCTAAATATTAAAAAAATTTATGGATATATTTCTGTAGAAATTACGAATAATATTTCAGAATTTTGTAAATATATTTCTGTAGAAGTAACGCAAAATATTTCAGAATTTTATATATATATTTCTGTAGAAGTTACGCAAAATATTTCAGAATTTTGTAAATAAATTTCTGTAAAAATAATGCAAAATATTACAGAATTTTATTAATATATTTCTGTAGAAGTAACGCAAAATATTTCAGAATTTTGTAAATAAATTTCTGTAGAAGTATTGACCAAATATTACAGAAATTTATGAATATATTTCTGTAGAAGTAACGCAAAATATTTCAGGATTTTGTAAATAAATTTCTGTAGAAGTAACGCCAAATATTTCAGAATTTTGTAAATATTTTTCTGTAGAAATAGCGCATAATATTTTAGAATTTTGTAAATATATTTATGTAGAAGTAACGCAAAATATTTTAGAATTTTGTAAATATTTTTCTGTAGAAATAACGCAAAATATTTCAGAATTTTGTTAATATATTTCTGTAGTAGTAACACGAAATATTACAGACTTTTGTAAATATATTTCTGTAGAAGTAACGCAAAATATTTCAGAATGTTGTAAATATATTTCTGTAGAAGTAACGCAAAGTATTTACGAATTTTGTAAATATTTTTTCTGTAGAAGAAACGCAAAGTATTTACGAATGTTATAAATATATTTCTGTAGATGTAACGCAAAATATTTTAGAATTTTATGAATATATTTCTGTAGAAGTAACGCAAAGTATTTCAGAATGTTGTAAATATATTTATGTAGAAGTAACGCAAAGTATTTACGAATTTTGTAAATATATTTCTGTAAAAGTAATGCAAAATATTTTAGAATTTTGTAAATATATTTCTGTAGAAGTAACGAAAAATATTTCAGAATTTTATAAATATAATTCTGTAGAAGTAACGCAAAATATTTTAGAATTTTGTAAATATATTTCTTTAGAAGTTACGCAAAATATTTCATTATTTTGTAAATATAATTCTGTAGAAGTAACGCTAAATATTTCAGAATTTTATGAATATATTTCTGTAGAAGTAACGCAAAATATTTCAGAATGTTGTAAATATATTTATGTAGAAGTAACGCAAAGTATTTACGAATTTTGTAAATATATTTCTGTAGAAGTAACGCAAAGTATTTACGAATTTTGTAAATATATTTCTGTAGAAGTAACGCAAAATATTTCAGAATGTTGTAAATATTTTTCTGTAGAAGTAACGCAAAATATTTCAAAATTTTGTAAATATATTTCTGTAGAAGTAATGCAAAATATTTCAGAATGTTGTAAATATATTTCTGTAGAAGTAACGCAAAATATTTCAAAATTTTGTAAATATATTTCTGTAGAAGTAACGCAAAATATTTCAGAATGTTGTAAATATATTTCTGTAGAAGTAACGCGAAATATTTGAGAATTTTGTACATATATTTCTGTAGTAGTAACGAAAAGTATTTACGAATTTTTAAAATATATTTCTGTAGAAGTTACGCAAAATATTTAAGAATTTTGTAAATATATTTCTGTAGAAGTAAGGCAAATATTTCAGAATGTTGTAAATATATTTCTGTAGAAGTAACGAAAAATGTTTCAGAATGTTGTAAATATATTTCTGTAGAAGTCACGCAAAGTATTTACGAATTTTGTAAACATATTTCTGTAGAAGTAACGCAAAGTATTTCAGAATTTTGTAAATATATTTCTGTAGAAGTAACGCAAAATATTTCAGAATTCTGTAAATATATTTCTGTAGTAGTAATGCAAAATATTTCAGAATTTTGTTAATATATTTCTGTAGAAGTAACGCAAAATATTTCAGAATTTTGTAAATATATTTCTGTAGAAGTAACGCAAAATATTTCAGAATTTTGTAAATATATTTCTGTAGAAGTAACGCAAAATATTTCAGAATGTTGTAAATATATTTCTGTAGAAGTAACGAAAAATGTTTCAGAATGTTGTAAATATATTTCTGTAGAAGTCACGCAAAGTATTTACGAATTTTGTAAACATATTTCTGTAGAAGTAACGCAAAGTATTTCAGAATTTTGTAAATATATTTCTGTAGAAGTAACGCAAAATATTTCAGAATTTTGTAAATATATTTCTGTAGTAGTAATGCAAAATATTTCAGAATTTTGTTAATATATTTCTGTAGAAGTAACGCAAAATATTTCAGAATGTTGTAAATATATTTCTGTAGAAGTAACGCAAAATATTTCAGAATGTTGTAAATATATTTCTGTAGAAGTAACGCAAAGTATTTCAGAATTTTGTAAATATATTTCTGTAGAAGTAACGCAAAATATTTCAGAATTTTGTAAATATATTTCTGTAGTAGTAATGCAAAATATTTCAGAATTTTGTTAATATATTTCTGTAGAAGTAACGCAAAATATTTCAGAATTTTGTAAATATATTTCTGTAGAAGTAACGCAAAATATTTCAGAATGTTGTAAATATATTTCTGTAGAAGTAACGCAAAATATTTCAGAATGTTGTAAATATATTTCTGTAGAAGTAACGCAAAATATTTCAGAATTTGGTAAATATATTTCTGTACAAGTAACTTTAAATAACTTAAATAAGTAAACGATATTATTATTTTACCAGACTAAACTAATATACAAACAACATTATTTAAAATAATACTTCTCTCATCGTTAAATATGTAATCATGAGAAAGAAACTCTTTTTAAAAAAATGTAGTAAAAATACCATTGATTAATATTTTAATATTTAAAACATTTTATTTGTGTAACGACGTCGTTTAATTGAAATTAACTCAAAGCAGTCTAAATCTTTCGTATAATTAGTATGAACTGTTTGTACTTGTTATTTACAATGAGAATATAAAATATAGCAGTAGACATTTATACAGTAGACATTAAATTTACCAATTTTGTGTGAAATTTATACTAGTGTATGCCTTTAAAGGCAACTAAGTTAGCTTACACTATTATGTTCTTTTATTTATTTACATGACATAAATATTTATGTGAGTTTATTTTTATCAGTTGAAAATTTATTGTGTTTTTAATATAATAATCTGTTGAAAATTTGGAACAAGAGATTATTACGCATGTCAAATATTGACATTTTTTTAAACGATCTTACATTATAAGTATTATCAAAAACACTCACTTGCTTTAATTCAGTTAAATGATGTGAAAAATATATTTTTTTAAAACTACACAAAATGGACTAATTATTGCATTTCGAAAATTATTTATGTATTAGAATCGTTAAGAAATGATTTTTCTTTAAAACACTTGAAAACTCGAAATTTTGAGTGCAGCCGATTTTTGTGAGTGCTGGGTAATTTTTTTCTGCCCCGACTAACTAATCAATGATTGCAAAAAAATTAAACTTCTTTTTACATGTTTAAATTAATGATTTTTAAAAGATCATTCTTCGTAGTTTAATATGTTATTTTGTTTTCTAACTTTTGGATTTTAAAAGAATGGTAACATAAATAAAATATTGCTCGTCGAGAAAATGTTTTGCTTTAAATGTTCGCTAAATGTATTACGAATACTGTAGTAAAAATAATATTAAAAATATATTTGTTTTATTTTTCTAACAAATGTTCAACAAATTGACAACTCAACATGTTTTATTATCGAAACTTGAGTTCAGCTGTGAGCTTCAGTACTTAAAAAAAGGCAACCCGATAAATAAAATGGCTGAAGTTGTTACAAAATTGGGATTTCGTGAAATGTTATTTTTCATATTTCAGATCTCGTTCCATGAATGCGCAGAAATGATACAAAAATAGAGCCTTCGTTCGTCGCTTTTTCGTTTATATAAAAAGTGGGTCAATCACGAACGGAGACCATTGTAATGATTATCGCAGTTATGAACTTCCATAGTTCTGAAAAAAGTATGTGGCTAAATAATGACGCTTTTTTAAACGCTAGCTGTCAATGGCTGCCAAACAGACGAAATTTGATCACACTATTACATTAATTTTTTACAAATGTTTTTTTTTTATTTACGAGGAAAAGTACTAATCATTTCTGATGAGAAGCAGTTTATTAGCGTATATTTAAAAAAAAACTTTAAACATTTCACATTCACACTTTTCGCTTCCATGTACAGAGAATAAAGAATTATATACTCCACACAAATGAGGAACCATTACACATTAAATATTATTGTTGATAATACACGCATAATTGTATTTATATAGGTATCAGTAATATCCGACATAGGCGTCAGAAATAAAAAGGATTATAGTTGGATGCAATAATATTTAATTCGGTTGAGTTTGTACATTCAGAATTAGACTAACAGATAAAAAGACATGTAATACATGAAGATGTTCAAATGGGATAACTAACACATCAAATCTTGAATATTCTATTTAAAAGGTTCTAAGTATGATATTTGACGTATTTAATATTCTATTTTATAGGTTCTAAGTATGATATTTGACGTATTCTTTTTATCATAATTATTTAAATAAGTTAGTTTGTGTCTTTCCAATCCCTAAATCAGAATATCTATCACGAATCAGTCTTTTACGATTTACATTCAATAAATATATTAAACGTGGTTCAGTTTCCTGTAATACAACTAATTGTGGTATCAAACCTGTAAAAGAAAATAATATTTCTGTAATTAATATTTGCATATATTGCATGTTTTTTTATATTTTAATTGTTAAATAAAATATATTATTCGTTCACAAGAAACAACAGACAAAACTGAAAGAGTCCTATGTACATATCAATTTTTCTGAAATATATCGATAACCATTTCCAAGTTTGAATTTAGTAATAACAATCAAGTAATGTTAAAGAAATATGTTGTCTTGTTATACAGGGACGTCAATAACTGGGGAAAATCCTATTGAAAACCAATATGTGTAGAAATGCTTGTTTTTAATTTGAAAAAAAAGTTCTAGCAACTCAAAACACATTAAATTCAGTTTACTATTTTTCAAAAAAGATAATATGAATCGGCGTAGGGGTTATTTATGTCATAACTTATATATATATATATATATATATATATATATATATATATATATATATATATATATATATATAGTCTAAAGAAGCTTTGAGTCATTAAAAAAAATGTAAAATGCAGTTTAAATTCCCAGACAAACTAACTAAATCCAAGATATTGCAGACTTAACATTCGTTGGAAAATTAATAAATGAAAAAATATAAGGGGGTTAATTATCTAAGAGTGAAACAAAAACAGCATCTAATATTAACACGGGGATCATCAGCTGTTTACCATGTAACTGTTTCGGAGATTTAAAAACAAGACAGTTATACTATTCATGGCTCTCCAATGGTACTGATTATACGACCATTTCCCCAATAATCAAGTGTCGAAATAATTCTGCTTAAAATACCACTAATATATACATAAATAAATAATAATGATAAAATAATACTAATAATAATATATTACCCTTAAGACTACCGTATGATATAGTAATTTGTATATCAAATAACATTAATTATAACAATAATAAAAAATAAAAAAAATAATAAAATAATAATAATACTATCTAAACACTACATCCAAGAACCATTCTGCAATATGGTAGCTAGCAATAAAATTATATAGGAATAAAAGTATATATATATATATATATATATATATATATATATATATATATATATATATATATATATATATATATATATATATATGCACAAATTGATCTGGTGGTTAAAAAGGGAAACAATTGAATGATATAAAGGAAAATGTATTTGTGAGACTTGTGATGAATTAGAGCCGGATGTTAAAAAGGCGAGGCAGTTTAATTTGACTGTTCGTCTGTGTAATTTTTACGATTTATAACACACAGCCTGTAACATGCTTCTTGCCTATATCAGATAGCACGTGGAACTCATAATGTTACTCCGGTAAAAATATGAGCATCAACTTCTATTAATATTTAATATTCTATTTTATAGGTTCTAAGTATGATACTTTAAGCGTTCTTTTTATGATAATTATTCAAATAAGTTAGTTGCTTTCTTTCCGATCTCTAAATCAGAATATTTATCACGAATCACTCTATTAGTATTTTCATTTAATAAATATGTTACACTTGGATCAGTTGCCTGTAATGCGAATAATTGCCGTTAAAACCTGTAGTTAAAAATAATATTTCTGTAATTAATATTTGCTTATATTTCTTTTTTTTAGTAATATGAATCAAGCAATTTTAAATAAAAATGTTGTCTTGTGATACATGGACGTCAATTCCTGCTCAACTTTCATTGTAATTACGATTTCCTGCAAGTATATCTGCACGTATTGATGTGTAGACATACTTTAAGGAAATCTAATTCTTGTAAAGTGTTTGGTTCCTTATATGTCATGAAAGGGTTTTTTTGTGTGTGAGGTGTGTTGCTAATTATACACAAATAAACCTGACTTAAAGATTCACATGCGAACCCAATTTGGAGAGAAAACGTTTTTTGTGTGAAATTTGTGGCTCAGCGTTTTGTAAAATTCTACATTAAGGACACAGAATACGAAAACACACTGGAGAACTCAACAAGCTGGATGCAAAAACAAGAAACCAATTAACACTCCACCGAGTCATATACAGGAATAATGTTTGCAAGACTGTACTTACCTAGAGGAGAAGGAGGACAGGGTCTTTCAGAGATCAATCATTAGCATAGAGCACCTGTTGTCAGTATTGAACAGTATCTGAGAAACTCCATAAACCCGAACCTCACAATATTACAGGAACATCAAGAAAAAAGAGCTAGCCAAACAACTTCAATAACATATATAGCCAAGCATTTTGGACAGGGCTGTTTAACAGATGAGGTAGAAACACCAACCAAAGTCACAACAGAGATAGCTGTAAAAAGTCGTAAAAATGCACTGAAACATTCAAAAATAGGAGCCTTAAAGTGTGGACAGAACAAAAACGTGCCACCCACTTTCTTGATGAGATATCTAAGGAGTATATCGACAAAGAAGGTTCCTTGGACTGGCTTAAAAGAGGAACCCTCCATTATGATCAGGAAAGGCTTATAATGGCGACCCAAGATTAAGACCTTATGACTGGCAGGACTTTGTAATGATAGCAAGTGTAGGTGTTGCCATACATAAGTGGACAGTGTGAATCACTTGATATCAAGCTGCACAATTATGTTAGCAGATGGCAGCCACACAGCACGCTACGATGGTGTATGCAAATACATACACTGGAACAGCTGTAAAAATCTAAACATCCAATCTAAACATTCAATGTAGCACTAAGTCCTGGGAAGATCTACCGGAGAGGACTGTGGGAAACAATAAGTATACTATACATTATGATTATGCGATTCCTACATCTACCTACCTGGAAAATGCAGCAGTAAAACCGGACATAGTCATATTGAACAAGGCAGAAAGAGTGGCAACACTGATTGAGGGGAGTGTTCCAGATGACAGTGGCTTAAACAGAGCAGAGAGGGAGAAGGTTACAAAATACCAAGGCTTAATATATGATATGAAGAGAAACTGGAACCTCAAAAATATCATCATTATTCCAGTTATAATAGGAGCTAAAGGCCTCATGAAGAAACATTTGTAAAAGTATCTGGAAAGTATACCCGGAAAACCAAGTGCATAAGAAATCCAAATAATTGCACTTAAGAGAACAGCCAAAATCCTTAAAAGAGCACTAGGTTGGAGCCTCTAAATAGCAGGTTATTGTCTGGCATTTGAAAGAATGCCCCTTCCTATGCTATTGAAAATAGAAACAAGAAAATATAAAGAGGAAAACTTATTCTTTGAAGTGTGCGATAAATCGTTTACAGCGACATTTTTATTTAATATGCTAATAACCACTGGATTTTTAACTACCTACTGGTGTGTTTGAATTCTTGTCCTGGAATACGATAAGACCAAGAAACCACAAGAAAATATAATATAACGATGTTAACTGGTCAATTTTTGAGATGAAAATTAATGTTCTACACTTCATTACTAACTCAACGTTTGAGAGATAAAGAAAAACTTCAATAAAATAAAATGTTTGAATATCTCATAGAGATCAAGTGTTAGCCTTAGGAAGGGGCCCCTTGGTTTCTGAGAACTTTAGGAGCGTCACCTAATGTCTGGATGCCATATCTTACTAGCTGATGGCCACTACACTGCTAGCCACAACTAAGTATGTAAATACTCCCATTGGAAGATCTGCGGAGAGATACAGCTTGACAAATCGTCAAACATCTAAGAACACAAATCTTCACCCATAACATTAAATGGAAAGGTGACAGTGTTCTATAATAACATCTGCAGATGTTATTATACGTCATAAAGTCAGACATAGATCTTAACGAAGACACCTCTTACCAAAAGAGGAACGCCGAAGTATTTGCGTTAATGGGCCAGTTCTCCGACGAAAACAGCTTGTCATTAATAATACGAGATGCAAGAAATGTCGGAAAACAAGTGATGGGAATACTAAGAAACTATTATATTGGAAACAGTAAACTTAGAATTATCGCCTCACATACAGAACTGACGACATTAAAAATGTCGTCACATGAAACCGTCACTGATTACATCATAAGAGCTGAGAATGAAACATCATCTTTCAAAACATCTTGTTAATCGCAATGCTCTTAAAGGGGTTACCAGAAACCTTTGAAGAATTTTTTGCAGTAATAACCCAAAGAAAAGAGTTAAAATTCAGCGATTTTACGTCTTCACTTAGAAGCTACGAGGAGACAGAAAAATGTCGAGATAAAAACACACGTAATGGTGAGAGAAACAAACACGATGAGGATATCCGTACAATCTAAAAACGGAAGAGTTGTACGATGTCATAACTGCGGAAAAGCACGACATAAAGGTTTTGAATGCAGAAACAAACACACATCTATATTTAAAAGACAATGGCGTGATAATTGCAAAACTGGAACTCAGAACACTGTTATATCTACATATATTGCCCTATAAAGCATAAAAAGGGAGCAGGGGACTTGTTGGCGCATGTTCCCCTACGCATAAAGAAAGCGGGTGCAGGCGGGCGACGTTTGTCAAAAGGGAGTCGACAGATAGGCTTTCATAATTCAGCCTTCGCATTTGCGGGGGCGGAGGATTCAACCAATCAAATGAGAGAATACTGTAGCTATGCACAGGAGAGCGGGGAAATCGAAGGGAGAAGAAACACGAGGAGAGGTCCTCGAGCAGCGTTAAGAGCGGACGTCTATGAGATTGACAGCTCATCCCGATGCCATATCAAACAATTTATCGCCGCACACAAAATCAAAAAATAGGAAAAGTCGAATTCGAAAATTAACGGCTAAGAAATACAGTGACATTTAATACTGCTGTCTACCGGGCACCAAAAGAAAAAACCTGCCCCGACAAAATTGACTTCGACATACCAGTCAATCATATTACTTCACCGTAGTCGAGATTATGTATATCTCGATACCCTAAACAGCTCGTTAAGAACGGACCACAGAATCTAAAATTCTGTTAAATTATCCTTCCCTCCGCCGACAAACCAAAAAGGTATATGTGTACGATATATGGACAAAAAATATAAACAAAAAAATACTATATTAATTCGTCCTAAATCGAACTTTCATATTGTTATGTATTGTCGTGTTAAATGATCTCATTAAATCGTTCCCCGCGATTTTAACACATTTACCTTCATATCTCGATCTCCCGTGGGAGGAGAAAGACTTCTCATTTGTTTTCCTCGAATTGCGTAAGAAAAAAGACTTTCCTATTTTCATGTTCCATAAAGACTATAAGCTTTCTTAATTGTTATATTTGAACTTTTAATTCTTATCCTGACTGATCAACTATCTCGGAACAACTAATATCAGCCTCTTATAAAGAACTCCGTTTGTGCGGCAAGAATATCGGTTGATCTTAAAAAAAAAAATACTTGTTATGTATTATGTATTTGTAATTTATCTTGGTTGTTTATAAAAAATATATGATTATAATTTGTGATACGATGTGTTATTCATTTTTATGAGGTACGGGTTGTTTCTCTTTCATCGGGTTTTCAACATTTTCACATTCGTGGCTGAATTACGTATATGTAACGTTCAGTGTCCTAGTACCACAATTATAACAACACCAACTATTATAGAAAAGGAAATAACTCAGCTAAAGTGCTGAAAGACACAAGTGACACCAACTCATGTTCATTTGTAGTAAGTACTATTGAAAAGCTCTATACCGCCCACATAATTAATGTGGTTAGCAAAGTATGACTTACCCCAGCCAGGAATGGATTCATAAAGAAACAGAACCTGAGTGAAATGGCTAGTTATAGCAAAGACCTCCCATTACTTCCTGATCTCTCTGGCAGAAGAGCTCACTGCTCATTTGCATGCTCATTTGCATGAGTGCAATGTCACTGGCAATAAAAGGGGAATTTTTTGAAGGAAGGGAGTGACTATGAGTTGGTGATTTGAGTTGGTGACTACGTTGGTGTGTGCACTGGATGAAAGACTGTTCGGAGAGATATCACTTGGCAGAGCAAGACCGTGGTAACATTTTGTTGCGATAAGGAGTACGGACACGAGGAAATCAGGAGAAAGAAAAATATAATTACAAGCTATTTCGGCAGTTGACGGCAGAGAGGTGAAGTGCAATGGCACAAGTGTCGTTCGGTTGATGGTATGTGGGATGTCACTAACAATCCAGGCGATTGTTATTAACAACATTGTCACGGGTGACGATGTGGTGCTAGGGATGGACACAATTGCTCGACTAGGGGGGTCACAGTACATAGGAACATCGTTGGGCTGCATGTATGCGATCCGAAAAAGGTGACAGAGGAACAGGAACGGCCGGGTCAGACAAAAGTTTCATGATAGAGGACCAAGATTTCTCTGCACACTTTGATGGTGAGAAATGGACAGTTAAGTGGGCATGGAAGGGAGAACCTCCCGTACTAAACAACATAGTGGAATGCTACGAGCATACGTTGCGAGGAGGCGTAAGAATTGAATTTGAGAAGGAGGTAGACCGTTGGATCTCAAAAGGGATTCTAAGACCATGGATGGAGAAGGTGGAAGGCGTGCTGCCGTTAATGGCGGTTGTTCAGCCCACAAAGCAAAAGGTTTGGCCAGTACTGGACTTCAGGGAGCTGAACGCATACGTTGTGTGTCACACGGGAGGCGATGTGATGGACGTGTGCAGGGAGACCATGACATGCACCATTTCGGAGTGGATAGAACCTTGTTCTTGGCCAGGAAGGTGGACCCCAGAATCACAAAGGAGACCGTCAGGACAGTGGTGGAGAAATGCCACCGGTGTCAATCAGTCGACCCTTCGCCAAGTAGACACAAATTTGGTGAGGTTCAGGTGGCAGAGAACTGGAGCAGGTTCGCGATAGACATGACACACTATCGACAGAGGCCGTACCTGTCAATGGTCGACTGTGGACCTGGAAGAGTGGCCATCTGGAGGGAGATCAAGGCGGAGAACGCAGGTGAGATTGCAAAGGTCCTGGAAGAGATGTTTTTAAAGAGGGGTCCAGTGACGGAAGTGCAAATGGACAATGGAACTGCCTTTCGCTCAGCAGCCCTGAAGAATGTGTTGGATAAGTGGGGAGTGCGGCGCTATTTCAGGGCTGCATATAGACCAGGCGGAAACGGATTTGTGGAGTGGCATCACAGGACTATCAAGGCTATAGCTGAAAGGGGCCAGATTTCACTGCCAGAAGCTGTCTTCTGGTATAATATGGCTCCAAAGACAGGTCAAAAAGTGGAGTCAGTGCCGCAGAGGGCAGTCTTCAAGTACGAGTGGCGGCATCCCCGAACTGCGCCCGTAGCCACGGAGGAAGGGGAGAAGCAAGCGTCTATGCGAGTGGGAGAGGAAGTGTGGATCAAACCGCCTCACGCTCGCTGTACCACACGCTGGGGGAGGGGCATTGTGACAAGTGTCCAGTCCCCGAACAATGTATCCATCAACGGCATCCCTCGACACATCCTTGATGTGCGGCCGGCAGTGGTGTCATCAGAAGAAGAAGTCAGCGACGTCGAGCCAAGTAGTGACGTTCACGAAGACGCTCCGCAGAGATCACAGCGAGAGAGACGCCTGCCATGTAGGTCGAGCGACTACGTGATGGGCTAACTAGTGATGATCGTGATCAAGGGGGCATGTGGTTAGCAAAGTATGACTTACCCCAGCCAGGAATGGATTCATAAAGAAACAGAACCTGAGTGAAATGGCTAGTTATAGCAAAGACCTCCCATTACTTACTGATCCCTCTGACAGAAGAGCTCACTGCTCATTTGCATGCTCATTTGCATGCGTGCAATGTCACTGGCAATAAAAGAGGAATGTTTTGAAGGAAGTGAGCGACTATGAGTTGGTGATTTGAGTTGGTGACTACATTGGTGTGTGCACTGGATGAAAGACTGTTCGGAAAGATATCATTTGGCAGAGCAAGACCGTGGTAACATTTTGTTGCGATAAGGAGTACGGACACGAGGTAATCAGGAGAAAGAAAAATATAATTACAATTAAGGATTAATCTAAATTCATTCGAAAAGATAAAAATAATTTAATAAATAAAAACATACTATTGAATTAGCTGACGGAAGTGTTAGTACTGGTATAGTCCACGCTAAACGTGACACTGAAATTTTCCTCAGAGAAGACAATAATAATAAACGTAAAATAATTGTACCAAATGCATTATGTGTTCTACAGACAAGATATTTACTCGGTACAATCAGCAACAGAAAATAGCGTTTCGATCTATTTTTCAAAGAATCGCGTCAAATTTAAGACCCCGGATGTAAGCACATGTAAGATTAAGCGAGGTAAACTGTATTTTCTCAACGGTATCAAAACCGAACAAACACATCCACTAAAGGGTTGGTATGATATTTTAGAACACTGCAATAAAGAAGACATTTTAAATTTGGAACGAATTGTTAAAGGCATGAAAATAAGTAATAAAAATAAATATAATTGTGCTGTGTGTGCAAAAGGAAAAAATACGAAGATAGATGTATTTCTGGATATAGCTACCAATTAAATAATGATTGTCCATTGATATAGAAATCTAGAAAGCAGACGACTGTATCTTTGTCGACATGAAAAGCTGAATAGATGGCTATATGTAATATGCAGGAAGAACATTTTCTAAAGCGATTGTATCAAGATATGAGTGATATTGAAATAGAAATAAATGTATATGCAGATAATCAAAGCGTTGCAGCATGAACAAATAATTCCATTCATCATCAAAGATCTAAGCATACTGATGGAAAATATTATTATATCACGTCTCAAATTCAAAATAATAATGTATATCTACATTATATACCCTCAAAGGACAATATTGCTGACATATTTACAAAACCAGTAAACAAAATTAAACTTAAGATAGTTTGAAAACTCACACATGGAAACGTTGCTGAAATGGCAATAATAAGGAAAGGAGAACATTTAAAAAATCTTTTGAAAATTGGACAACGCAATTTATTTATGTTTTTTTAAATAAATTATTTATTTACTTTAAAGTAAGTAAGTAACTTGAGTACTTTCGGTGTAATACACCTTTGTCAAAAGTATAAGCATTTTTTCTCTTCTTTTTTCGTTTAATCCTCCTTGATTGAGACATATTATCGCAGTCAAGTTGACATTCGTCAAAAAGAAGAGAAAAAATATGTTTATACTTCTGACAAGGGCGTTTACACCGAAAGTACTCAAGTTTTTAAAGTAAATAAATAAGTCATTAAAAAAAACATAAATAAATTGCGTTGTCCAGGTTTTCAAAATATTTTTTTAAATATTCTCCTTAAGATGTTTTGTATTATAAGATGTTGAAAAAGAGAAAGTAAAAAAGAAAAAGAAAAAAGGACCCAAAAGAGTTAGCTATCATGTGACCATAGTTTGGAATGATATGACAGTAAATTACAACTTAAGATGGTGTGTTTACATATTGACACTGTGTATACGTTAATATGTATGTGTGCTTTTTTTTTTTAACTTGTTGACTGCTGGATATGGATATCGGGACCAGTCATTTCCACCCTGCCTGTTTTTATATTTGCGCCGATATTGTTTTGTATTGTTGGTGAAAAAAAATTGGATCAGTTCACGCGTGTATTTTATATATCCTTTATTTGATATAATTTCTCATTTCTTTTGACAATCATGTTCATCTTGTAATAAAACTTTTTTTTTTATTTAAAAAAAATATGAACGTCTCCCCAACAACAATATACAAATGTCCTTAAAGTAACCCTAACTGTAACAATGGAGAACAATGAAAGTTTTTTTTTATACAATAGAAAACTTATCCTTCAGAAATGTTTCGATAACTATTTCCAAGTTTTCATTTACTAATAACAATTGAACTTGAAGTAAAAACTATTTCTTTGTAAAACCTGAAGATTTGTAGCAGACTGAAATAGGATCTATTTCTTCTCGTCCCCTGTAAGCAAATTGGTCATACGCTGACCAATCGGTTTGCAGGGCGTATTGATATCAACTGTCCCTTCATGGACTATTTTCTACCACCTGATCAGTTAAAGAATTCAGCAGAGAGAAATCGGCCAGCAACGAAGAAACATCTCTCTCCTGCCTTTCCCCTGCATCGTTCCAGCAGCAGCCATCTCCACTTGGAATATATTTGCTGACGATCCGGCAGCCTTTTTTCTTCACTGGAACACAGTTCCAACCCTCTGTTAAATAAACCCTTTTTTGTTGCCTGTTACTCGGTTGTTGTTCGTTCAATTCATTTCGTGCGATAAATGTAAGGAAGGGACTAACACCCCCTTCTATTACAGATTAGCAGTTCCTTGCAAGTAAATCGCAAAGAGTCGGGTTTATAGTAATTTACTTTCCTGAATGCAAAAGTGTTTCCAAAGCACAAATTTGTATGATGTGTAAAAAGAAATTAATTGAATAGCTACTATTTATAACATAATGTTTTTGTTGAAAGTCAGAAACTATGTATTTTCTCGATTATATCAGTTGGGTTGATATACGTGTTTATTTTAATTACTTGAATGAAGACACGAAATTGTTCTTATATTCTTCGTTAGAAATGATATTTTAAATAATTAGATATGCTGCTTTTGTAGTTAGAAAGTTTATAGAATGTAAAGGTGTTTTCACGAACAATGGATAAAGTCCACCCACAAATATTAGTTTTTAAAAATATTTTAAAGGTTTTATTGAGAGAATTGCTAAAAAGGAAGTACGTCCATATAAGTATAAAAATAATCTGAATGTTTATTAAAAGTAAACAACAGAAGAAATAATAATGCTTCTATAATAAAAAGCCGAAAAAAGTTGTCCTTGTCTTTTAGTGTTAGAGAGGTAAATAAGGGGCAGATAACTCTTACAACGAATTTTAAACACGATTTTCTCTGAAATTAGGATCATGGATCTTAACTCTTTCAAGTTCGAAGATATACTGTATTTTACATCAGACAGTGCAAAACAAATTGATTTTTTGCAAGCACACAGATTAATTTCTGGTGCAGAAACCTGCAACTGTGGCCATGAGATGCGACTTGTGTCATCAGTAATCAAAACTGATGGCGTTAATTGGTGTTGCACATGTGGCTACTGTGCAACGAGTACGTCGATTAGACATAAAAGGATTAAGGTTGGGGTTAGAAAAATATTGTTCGAAAGCTAGAGCTGTTGTGAAGAGTTACCTGCCCCTTATTTACCTCTTCAACTCTAAAAGACAAGAGAAACTTTTTTTCGGCTTTTTATTAGAGAAGCACCGAAATGATAATAATAGTTAAGTACGAAATCAAGGGCATAACACTTGCTCTCTATTTTACCAGATTCCAGAACACGAATTCATTTAGTATGTGGTAGTATCCAGCTACGTACTGTTACTTGAAGTATCATGACTTGGTGAAGGTAAGCATTCCTAGTATGTGCCAATTTGAAGCCGTGTAGAGGGGGATCTTATTTGGCCCTTGAATACTATGTTATGTTGAATATTTGGTCAGTGTACTTGTAGAGGGAAGTATTATTTACTTCCTCTTCATGAGGTTAGGCACAAGGCCAGTTTTATCTTACACCCACAAGATAAGATGTGACCCAAGGTCGGGGCGGGAAAGTTGGGCTTGAAAAGCCAGCACCTGAGAAGGTGAGCACTCTGGCCATTAAAAATTGCCTTGGCAGCCCCGTCGGCATTCCCCAGTAGGGCGCCTCAGACAGTAAGCAATAAACTTACTCCTCCCTAAAGAGGAGAGGCAAAGCCTGGAGGGGTGGACTTCCTAGAACTGCAGAGGACAGACTCATAGACCGGCGTAAATCAAGCCCCAAGTGCCAAGACAATACCAGTCTATGGGGTGCAGTATCCATCAGAACAGGTACTACACTTTTATCCCAACCAAAAGGCCGGAATGGGGAAAAGATTATGTATGTTGTCCTGACAATCCTTATACAGAGAGACAGAAGACAATCGATGAGTGTGTCTATTATGTAATTCAAACTTTTTCGTTCAGGTGTTTGTTCACATGTGTATTTTTAAAGTAGAATTGTGCGAAAACTCTGCACCATAGACTTCATAAGAGAAGCGTTTATCTCTTTTGTTGCATCAGACTATCACCTGCTATTTAGAGGCTCAAACCGATTACTCTTTTAATGATTTTGGCTGATGCCTAACGTGCAATTATTTGGATTTATTTCACACTTGATTTTCCGGGAATACTTTCTAGATACTAGTTTGATTTTTTTCTGCATGCGACCCTATTTGTTCAGGTGATAGGTATTTGTCTGGGAAATGATTTAAAGTATCTTTGGAATTGGTGTATTCTTTCTATTTTCAGAGAGGGCGAATTCCTTAATTTTCTCCATTTGAATTTCCTTAGAACTCCTACTTCAGGAGTTCCAGGGAAATTCTAAAGTGTACCTTTAAATAAGTAATTCCATGAACCATACACTTAACGTGATTGAGTTTTCTATTTAGAGTTGGTTCGTGTATATTGAATTAAAGAAGATTTTTCTGTGAGTGATGAGCAGCCAACTTGAAAAGGATAAGACTTTTCTCTTTTTTCTTTCGTTTTACTTCAGTCGAAGTTCTCAGAAATCAAGGAGCTCCTTCCTGCGGCTAACCCTTAATATCTATATGAGATACACAGATATTCCATTAAAGTTCTCCATTACCTGTTAAACATAGAGTTAGTAAACAAATTAAGAAAATAAATTTTCCTCTCCCAGTGAACTATGTTATAGTATAGTTCATTGTATTCTCTTGCTCTTACCGAATCTCAAGACAAGAATGCATCTAGTCTGGTGGAGTATCCAGCAAAGTGCTGTTACTTAAGGTAACATTACTTAGTGAAAACACTATTCCTCGTATAGCCGTGTCGAGGGAATCTCATTTAGGCTTTTAATACTATGTACATTAGAATATTTGGTCAGGGTTTACTCTTAGGTTGAAATATTCTCATGTTAGCTTGTCCTGACAAGCCCTTGTAAAGAAAGACCGAAGGCACTCGACGATAGTGTCTAGTGGGTAATTCAAACATCTCTATTTTATTTTTCATTTTTTTTTTCATTTGCTGAGGACGGGACATTCTTCCAAATGCCATACAATCACACACTATTTACACACTCCAACCGAGAGCTCTTTTTCAGGATTTTAGCTATTCCCTAAAGTTCGGTTGTTTGAATTTCTCTTGCACTGGGTTCACAAGGTATACTTGCCAAATACTTTTCCAAGTTCTTCTTCATGAGTCCAGTTGCTCCTATGATAACTGGAATGATGGAGACCTCTTTGATGTTCCCGTTTCTTTTCATATACATTAGACCTTGATATTTTGTTATTATCTTCACTTTCAGCTCTGTTTAGGCCCCCATCATTAGGGACACTGACCTCAACTAAAGTTGCCACTCTCCCTCTCTTGTTCCATATGACAATGTCAGATTTGACAGCTGCGTTTGCCAGATATGTAACTGTGGGAATTTCATGGTCATAATGGATGGTGTAGGTCTCATTCCCCACAGTTCTCTCAGGTAGATGTTCCCAGGGCTTGCTGTTACACATGATATTCAGTTACTTACACATGGTCCAGTGGAGGCACCTGCACACTCCATTATGTTGTGCTCTATAGGAGCCATCGGCCAACATGATTTTGCAACTCGATATCAGGTGGCTCACACTTTTCTTTTCAGTGTGGCAAACCACCCTTTTAAACGCAGTTGTCATCAGGCCCTGGTCTTGGACAGCCATTATAAGCCTCTCCTGGTCGTAGTGGAATGCTCCCTTTTTTAGCCAGTCAAAGGACCCTTCCTTATCAATATAGTCCTTGGATAGTTCATCAAGGAACTATGTGACACGTTTCTGTCCTGACCACTCATCAATGCACCTGTTCTTAAAAGTCTGGGTGTATCTCTTCCGGCCCTTTTGGGCTATCACTGTGGGAGGATTGTTTGGTGTTTTTGCCTCATCTATATGACAACCCTGTCCAAAATGCTTAGCCAACTTTGTGATTGAGTTTTTTTTGATGGCTTTTGACTCTTCATGTTAGGTTGGGGTTTAAGGAACTTCTTAGGTACTGGGCAATGCTGACAATAGTGGCTCTATGCTGGTGGTTAATCTCTGATAGACCCAATCCTCTCTCTTTTCTGGGCAACTACAGTCTTGCCAGACACTGATTTCTATAGATGACCTTATAAAGGGTTAACATTTTTCGTGTTTTTACATCTAGTCTGCTGATGGTTGGTTGAGGCCAATCAATGATGTCAAAGCTGTACATAATTACTGGTATGGCAAGTTGGTTAATTACAGTTATTTTATTTTTATTTGTAAATTGTGTTTTGCAGATCTTTCTCACACGGCGTACATACTCTCTGCCAATTTTCTCTCTCATCCTGGCATGTTGAATGGTGTCATTTTCCTCAATGCCAAGGTATTTATATGTTTCCTGCTCTTCGAGATCTCGTATGTCATTTTCCTCATCTAGATGTATATTGTCTGTATGAATCTTCTTTGCAGCCCTGTGGGAGCACTTGGCACATTTGTCCAAGCCAAATCTCATTCCGATGTCTTTGGAGAAGGTGTGCACAACCTGAAGGAGCTGCTGCAATTCAGTGTCAGAGATTGCATAAAGCTAAAGGTCATCTATGAAGAGAAGGTGGTTGATTATCTTGGATGGATCTCTCTGGCATTCCTGACCAAGGTTGTATGCCTCTCGGCTGTTGTTGAGAAGCTTACTAAGTGGGTCTATCATGTAGAAGAGCAACGGGGATAGACTCTCACCTTGGAAGAATCCCCTTCTGATATTGATGTTAGGGATGGTAATCTTTCCATGGTTGTGATTTAGTGAGATGGTGGTTTGCCACCTTTGTATGTAGGCAGCCATTGTTTGTTTAATTACTAGGGTTATATCATACAGATCAAGGCACTGCATTAGCCATGAGTATAGCATGCTGTCATAGGCCTTCTGATAATCAATCCATGCTATGTCAAGGTTCCTATGCTGTTTCCTACATTCCTCTAAAATTGTTTTGTTAATTAATAACTGGTCCTTGGTACCAAATCATTTTCTCCTACAGCCAGCTTGTTGTTCTTCTAGGTAGTTTCCAGAAGGGAGATGGTCGTAGTTGCTATTGGCTACCAAGCCAGTAAACAGCTTGTAGGTAGTACTGAGACAGCATATGGGTCTGTATTTATTTGGGAACTGTGTCTCTTTTGTTTTGGGTATGAGGCTTGTATCTGCCTTGGTGAGCCATGGTGGTGTTGCCTCTTAACCCCTCAGTAGTCTGTTGAAGCATTTACTGTAGTGGCCATGGAGTGCAGTTAACATCTTCAACAAAAAATGAGAGATGCTGTTAATGCTAGGTTTCTTGTGGTTAGCAAATCGTGCTAATTTTTTGTGGTCGCTGCTATTGTAATCACTGTCTCTGGCATTGTGGACTTGGTCTCACTTAGCCTCTGAATGTCGCCAATCCACTGGGTCTCCTGGTTGTATATTCCATCGAACTCAAACAGAGGTCGCCAGTAGTTCTCCAGGTTCTGTTCTTCAGGTAGTTTTCCCCAGTAATGACAGCCCTTATGAGAGTTCTATAGAACACTCTCGGGTTATCTTCAAACTGCTTGTTCTGTGACTGTGCCTTCTTACTTTCCTCGTTTTTTATTATTTTAGCAAGTGCTGGTATCTTGCCTTCCAGCTCCCTGACAACGTTGCTTATTTCCTCACTGCTGGTTGTGTGGTACTTTGCATGGAGTCTGTTGATGGTGTTTTACAACTCCCTTGTGTTGTGGGAGTTGCAAGGAACTGTTTTATCTGGCTCATCTCTTTCCGATAGAGGTTTAATTATTTTTGCAGCTTGAGCTTCCATGCAGGTGTAGTTTTGGAAGCTCTGGGATTAAATCGGTTTTCAACGTTCTTTTGAGGGAATATTATTCTATCAATATTAAGCCCAGCTGCATATGTAATCTGGTTGAGTTCCGTGTCCTCTGTATTCGCATATGTGGGGAGAAATAAGATTTCTCACTTAATGTTTAATTTTACTTCAGTCGAAGATCTCAGAAATCAAGAGACCCCTTCCTGGGGCTAACACTTGATCTCTATATGAGATACATAGATACCCGAATATTCTATTAAAATTCTCCTTTATTTCTCAAGCATTGAGTTAGTAAAAAAGTTAAGAATACTTTCTTCTCTCCCCAACTGACCAGTCAAGTATGTCATAGTATATCTTTCTTGTGGTCTGTAGGTCTTACCGGATTCCATGACAAGAATTCATCTAGTCTGGTGGAGTATCCAGAAACGTGACCTGTATGTATTCGCATGTGTTGTTCAAACTTCTATTGCATGAAAATGCAGTACCACAAACTTCACAAGAATAGGGTTTCTCACTTAATGTCTAATTTTACTTCAGTCGAAGGTCTCAGAAATCAAGGGGCCCCTTCCTTCGTTTTCTAGGAATGATGAACCATAAACTTCATAAGAAAAATTCTTCTCCACAGTGTGTGTTCACGTATGTGTCTTTAAAGAAAATTCTTGTAAATGATGAATCACACATTTCAAAAGAATAAGACTTCTTTTTTTAATCATTTTAGTTCAAGGAGCCCTTTTTTGAGGCTAAAGCTTGATTTCCTTATGAGTAAAACATATCTTATGGCTCTTTTTCGGCTAGATATTGTCCATTTTAGGGCTGCTATCTATATTTCCCTACAGTTTGCTATTCCATGGAGTGTGTCTATGTACTGTATTAGATTTTTTTTTCATTTTTCATTAGACCAGTTGCCCCTCACCACAACCGGTATGATGTTTATTTCTTCCAAAGACTATGTTGTTTTTAAATCATTCTTGAGGTCCTGGTATTTGGTTATTTTTTCGCGTTCGGCTCTATTGAGGCCATAGTAGTTTAGAATGGTTATGTCAAGGATGAGAGCAGTTTTTTCTGGTTTGTTCCAGATGACAATGTCTTGTTTGATAGCCTTGTCTTTTATGTATCTGCCCACCTTTATGTCTTTATCACAGAACACTGTCACTTTTCCATTTGGTGTTATGGGTGAGGCTTCATGTTCCCAGATGTTCATTGATCTTTCAACAGATCTTCTGTAGGTATCTATATAATTTGTTGTAGCCAGCAGTGTAATGACCATCAGCCGAAAGGATCTTGCATCCAGACATTAGGTGGCTTGGATTGATTATGTTTTTTGTAGACCAGCAATTTTCTTAAATCCATTTGTAAGTAAGACCTGGTCTTGTGCAGCTATAATTATGCGTTCCTCATCAATTGAGTCCTTATAGTGAAGCCTCCTTGTCGATATAGCTCTGGTTATATTCTTCAATGAACTTTCCTGCTCTTTTATTCTGTCATCATACTTCTAGTCTTGTCTTCAGCTCCTTTTAGTGTACTCTACCCTCTTCTTTCGCACAATCAGGCATATTCTTCCGCAGCGTTCTCCAGTGTGTTTCCACTAAAATTATAGGCCAGTTTTGTTTTTTAGGTCTGCTGAGGAAGGTATTTGGTGTGATGTTTCTGCACTATTCTCATTTTTTATCCCAGGAGCTCTTGATATATTGCCCCCGACTTACCATTGAGGCTCAGTATGTGTGGTTTATCTTTATGAGGCCCAGGCCACCTTCTCTTTGCGGTAAGTACAACATGTCCATACATTGATATCTTTAAATGAATTTATGTAGTGCTAGCATATTGCGAGTTTTTATGTAAAGGTTATTGATGTACCATTGTCGCTAATCTATGATGCTGAACCCATAGGAAACGACAGGTATTGCCAGTTTGTTTATTCTAGTTATTTTATCTTTTGATGAGATATGAGGATTTTTTTCAGGTGCTTTATATATTCTCCCTGTACCTTCTCTCTCAACTTTCCGTGTTCAAGCGTCTCATTCTCCTCTACTCAAAGGTATTCATAAACTTAATTTTAAGATGTTCTGATGCTGTCTTTTTCCCTATCTTAATTGTGCATAATCAATATCCAATGTAGATGTCTTATGTGTAATCTTTTACAATTTCTATCAGAAAACCTAGTAATTTCTAAGATTCTGCATAGAGTTTATGATTTTTAATGAAGAGAAGATAATTTAATCTTATTTTCATCCTATTTTCTGCCTCTGCTAAGGTTGTATCCAGCATTGGCTCGTTTAAGTAGCTTACTCAGTTGATCCATTGTTAGGCAAAAGAGAAGCGGTGAGAGGCTGTCTCCCTAGAATATTCATCACGGAATCTGAATTTTTCCTTCCATATGATGAAGTGTGATTGATGTGTGCCATCTTGTCATTTGCGTCTGGAAGAATGATCTAATATCGTTGTGGACATTGTACAGGTCCAAACAGCGAACTATCCAGGAGTAAGCTATAGTATCAAAGGCCTTTTTGTAATCGATCTAGGCAATTAGCAGGTTTCTCTGCCTCTTTTTACAGTCCTCCAGGATTGTTCTGTTTACAACGAGTTAGTATTTTGTGCTAAGTCTTTTTCTGGTACATCTCTTCTGCTCACTTTAAAGATAGTCACTGGCAGCTAGATGTTCATATGTTGTATCAGCAATAATCCATGTTAGCAGCTTGTAGGTTGTTGTTAGGCAGCAGATAGGCCTGTATTTGTTAACCAAATGTGTCTCCTCACTTTTGGTAATAAGGGCATATTGCCTACAGTAAGCCATTCCGGTGGCTCCTCATCACCACTGATGATTCTATTGAATGGCTTGGCATAGTGATCATGAAGTGCTGTCAGTTTTCCCAGCCAGAAATTTGGGACATTGTCAATTCCTGGGGTCTTGAAATTACTATACTGGGCTACTTTCCTGCATACAACTTCTTTGGTAATTTCCAGGGCTGGCATCTTTGGTTTCTCCTTGTTATCCTCTTTGATAGTGTTGATCCATTCTTTTTCCTGATGTTGTTTGGGGTCCTCATACAGTGGCCTCCAGAAGTTTTCCACTCCTTCTGGAGTAGGTGGAGAGCACACTTATATTTCGTCTCCTATACACCATCCTGCGATTCGTCGCAGAGTTTGTTTTTATTACTCATATTTTTTTGCTTTGTTTTTTTTTATTTGTGCAGCTAAAGCTTTTATTTCAGCTTGATGTTCTGCTATCTTAGCTCTAATCTGCAGTGGGTTTTGAAGGGAATACTCGGTTTTAAGTTTCTTCACCTTCTTTTTCAATGTTTCCCTCGGTAGATATCTTAGCAGTTTCTTTTCTCAGATTTTCAATCTTTTCTTGGAGTTTTCTCTTCCACGCTTTGCCCTTCAAGTTTCTTTCTTTTTTCCTTTCTTCGTGTTGGAGTAAAAGTTTTAACGGTGGAAGGAATCTCAGGCTTGGGATCGGTGCTATCATGTTAGGTAGCTGGGTCAGCAGAGATTCTGTTTTCTTTTCTTTTGATTGGGCCTCACAAAACATTGGCAAAGGGAAATGTTGCTGATTGTACCAAGGTGATCTTCAACCATCTTACGGATGTCTAATTTCATCTTGGGAATTTGGTACGTGGAGATGTTTCATGTAGGTTTTTTTAAGCATACTTATCTGCAAACGATGAGCCATTTATTTAATAAGAATAAGGCTTCTCTCACTTTTGGTTCATTTTAATTCAGTCGAAGTTCTCATAAATCCAAGGAGCCCATTTCAGGGAAAACGCTTTATCTCTATATGAGGTATATAGATATTAAAATATTCTATTAAAATTCTCCTTTATCTCTCAAACGTTGAGTTAGTAAAGAATTGAAGAACATTAATTTTCCTCTCCCCAGTTAACTGTTATAGTATATACCTTTCTTGTAGTCTATCGGATTCCAGGATAAGAAGTCATCTAATCTTGTGGAGTATCCAGCTAAGTGTTGTTTCTTCAGGTAACATTACTTGGAGTAGGTGCACCATTCCTCATATAAGCCAGTGTATAGCCGAGTCGAGGGGATCTTATTTGGGCTTCGAATACTATGTTTTTTTGAATATTTTGTCAGGGTTCACTCGAAGGTGGAAGTATCCTCATATCAGATAGTTCTGACATACACTTGTACAGAGAGTTCGAAGACATTCGAGGATGGTGTCTAGTAGACAATTCAAACTCTCTGCATGTTTAATTTTACTTCAGTCGAAGTTCTCAGAAATCAAGGGGCCCCTTCCTGGGGCTAACACTTGATCTCTATATGAGATACATAGATACCCGAGTATTCTATTAAAATTCTCCTTTATTTCTCAATCATTGAGTTAGTAAAAAAGTTCAGAATAATAAATTTCTTCTCTCCCCAACTGACCAGTCAAGTATGTCATAGTATATCTTTGTTTGTAGTCTGTTGGTCTTACTGGATTCCAGGACAAGACTTCATCTAGTCTTGTGGAGTATCCAGCTACGTGGGGTTACTTGAGGTAACATCACTAGAAGATGCACTATTCCTCGTATGAGGGGATCTTATTTGTGCTGCGAATACTATGTAATTTTGAATATTTGGTCAGGGTTTACTTGTAAGGGTAAGTATCCTCATGTCATGTTGTCCCGACAAACCCTTGTACAGAGAGACCGAAGACACTCGAGGATAGTGTCTAGTAGGTAATTCAAACTCACCAGTAGGTAATTCAAACTCTCCAGTGTGGGTCATTATGTGTAACTTAAAAAAAGATTATGTTGGAAATGGTGAGCCACATAATTAATAAGAATAAGGCTTTTCTCTTTTTTCATATGTTATTTCAGTTAGTTTGAAGAGATCAAGGGGCTCCTTCCTGGAGCTAACATTACATTTCCTTATGATTTAAATTTATATCCGAGGAGTACTTTTAGGATAGACGTTGTCTTTTTTAGTGTTGATATATGCTTGGTCTTTTCTAAATATTTTTTAATGTTCTTTTTCATTCGGTCAGTTGCACTTACCACAACCTTTAGAAACCATGTTGCTTTTTAGTCATTCTTGACAAAAAGAGTTTTCCTGTTAATTTATTTTAACTGCCATATTTCACCTGTGTATTTCTACCTCCAAGCACATATTGCCATCTTCTGTGCAAACAAGAAAAAATTTATTCTTTGAGTCAAATGAATTGTTTGATTTTTTTTTAATAAATTGAATAAAAAACAAGTCCTTTCTTAAACACCATTTAAAAAATAAAATTAAAAAACCCATAAAAAACAGTTAAAAACATTGTCTTCTTCTGAGCAAACAAGAAACAAAAATCAGTTTTCTGTTAAATACATTCGTTGTCAAAAAAGGAAAAAAGTTTTCTATTTAGTGTTTTCGTCAAGCTTTTACGTCAAGACTCCGGATTCTTAGTCAATACTCGACTGACTCCCTAAGTAGTGTAATCCTCTGAATATTCATTCATTACAAGTACCGACAAAAATGTCAGACTAAATATCGATTTAGTACAATATTTGGTCGAATAGTACCAAGCGAGATATTCTAATGATCCCTATAGTAAAATTGAACCCTAACCTGATCTCTCAAGACTTACACGTAAAAGGGAGATAATTTTTGGTAACATCATTTTTTGTCTTAACAGTATGGGCTATGAATTATTATAATGATAATTTCCTTTAGAAACCATGTTGCTTTTTAGTCATTCTTGAGATCCTGGTATTTGATGATCTTCTTGCGTTTGGCTCTATTGTGGCCATAGTCATTCGAGACGGTTACATATATAACAAGAGCAGTCCTTTCAGGTTATTCCAGATAACAATGTCTGACTTGATGGCTTTGTCTAAAATGTATCTGCCTTCCTTTATGTCTTTATCATAGAACACTGTCACATTTCTGTTTGGTGAAGGTTCATGTTCCCAGATATTCGACGATCTGTCAAGCTGCATCTCTCTGCAGATCTTTCAATCTGCAGATCTTTATTGTGGCGGGCAGTGAAGTGGTCATAAGTAAGTAGGATCTTGCATCAAGACATTAGGTAACTTAGTGGCCATCAGTTAGTAAAATCTAGTATCAAGACATAACGTGACTCGGACTCTCAATTGCTGAGTGGCAGAATATACACTGACCATTTATTTGGAGGCCAGACATTTATTTAGAATCCATTTCTCAGTAAGCCTTGCTCTTGTCCGGCTATGATAATTATTTCTGCATCAATTGGAAGTCTGCCCTTCTTTGAGCTATTGTAGTGAAACCTCTATGTCTATATATTCTTGGTTAAGCTCTTCCAAAAACTTATCTGCTCTTTTTATTTTGTTGCCGTCCTTGTTTTCTGGTTCGTATTTCAATTTTTGTGTAATGCTCTCTCTTATTTCTCAAAATCTGGTTGCTGGTTCGTCGTAATGTTGGCTAATGGCCGTGTGAGGCCGGACGCATGTTGAGTGGACGTATGTGTGGGGGATCGTTTGGTTTGGCTTGCACAGTTTAGTGCAGGTGGACCTGTACAGTCGAGTGCAAAATAAAACTGGTTCTCACAGTTGGAGCTCACAAACGTTGACAGGCCACCATTTTGATGATACCTTTTAAGTCGGAGGTTCCAGGGAGTCAGGCTGTGACGAATGCACCTGTGCATAGGTGTTCTGTGACGTCATCGGCTCTTATGTGGGAAACTGAGTTTTGGAGCCTGCTTTTTGGAAGCAAGCTTAACAGACGTATTTCTCCATGTAGTCTGCAAATGAAAAGGGGAATTTATTTCCTAAATAATACAGGTGTGATGAAATTCCTCCCCCTCCCGATGTTTAGGAATTAACTACGACAAAAGTAGTGAATTGATCTCACTCTTCGTTTGTAAAACATCTCTAAAAACGACAAAAACTTGATGCCTAAATAAAAGTAATCACATTTAGAAGAGAGAGTATGCCTTGTTTTTTGCTGTGTATGATAATCTTTGTTAGTGCCCAATACAAGAATGATGATACTTGACACGCGGCGATGATGGCGGCGATGTTCCACAGCAGTCCTGAAACAAGGAGATAACTCAACCGCTTGACGACACCCCTCCACGACGAAGAAAAGGTACAAGTATTTAAAGGACTATGTAACAGTAAGTCTCAGTAGGTTTTTCCAGCATGACTCCACCAAAGTTTTCAGCCAGCTTTGTCACTGAAGTTAGCTGGGATAGATGTTCAAGATGGTCCATAACCATTACCATTATCACATCTGCAGACCTTCTGATGTACTGCTCCATGCTTACTATGGTGGCTCTATATGCATGGTTGATTTCAGAGAGACCTCGAGCGCCTTTTTTTGTGATAGATATATACTGTCCATGCACGGGTTCCGGTATATTATCCTATATAACGCCAGCATTTTTCTGGTCTTCATATCCGGCTTATTGATGTTACGTTGGTAGATTGAATATGTATCTTTAAAATAAACAACTAGGAATATGATGAGTCACTCACTTTGCAAGAATAAAGTTTTTCCCTTTCGTTTTATTTTACTTCAGTTGAAGTTCTAAAAAATTAAGGGCCCCTTTATGGGCTTAACACTTGATCTCTACATGAGATACATAGATATACGATTATTATATTAAAGTTATCCTCTATCACTCAAACGTTGAGTTAGAAGAGAACATTAATTATCCTCTCCATAATGATCAATTTAATTGTTATAATATACCTTTCTTGTAATCTCTTGGCCTTACCAGCTTCCAGGACAAAAAATTATCTAGTCTGGTGGAGTATCAAGCTAAGTGCTGTTATTTGAGGCAACATCATTTTGAGAAGGTGCACCATTCCTCTTATTAGCCAGTGTATAGCTATGTCGAATGGATGTTAGTTGTGCTTCAAATACTATCTCATTTTGAATATTTGGTCAGGGTTTACTTATAGGGTAAAGTCTCTTTATGCCAGGTTGTCCTGACAAACACTTGTACAGAGTAACCGAAGACACTCTTCTATTTCTACCATTCTCATTCATTTAAGTGTAATTCATCATAATTTTAGTAAACGTTAATATTTAACAAAATTTTCAAAAATAAATTTCAACATTTTTATCTTGTACATTCTTATTGAATTCTGAGTTTTAAAAAAATGCTCACTTAAACAAAAACAATAATTTCGAAACGTGACAGCCTATATACCATTCATAGGAGATATAAGTATCTCTATAGTTACCTTATTTCATAAGTATTCATCAAATGGTTTAGAATGTGAGAAAAGAATGTTAGAACTAACTTTTCCAATATTTGGAGTCAGATATAAAATGTCCATACAACAGTCTCCATTTTGTGAATTACCTTAATATAAAAAAGTGTGACACACTTTCTCTTTTCACATTTTAGGTTGGTCTGCCAATGTTACAACATTACAGCCTATCGTTTATCTGCCCACAACAAAAGTTCATTTTGCTTGATGATTTCCTGCGAGAATGAAACATGGACACTTTCCATATATATATATTTCATACTACTAACATTTGCCTTTATTAATCATAGGAAAAACTTCAAAATTTATTATTTGTACAAGTTTTTATTCTTTCTATTTTTAGATAAGTCTTGTGAAAGTTGTACATAGTTTGTATAACTGTATTAGATTTTTTAGTTTTACATATAAAATTTTATTTTGATGACCCAAAACATATCACCAGTAAGAGGATAATAAACCTAATAAAATGATCACACTGTATACAGAAATGTGTGTATAACATCCGATCTTTTTATATGAGGAGGTAAACCCAACATTTTTGGTTATATATGTACATGAATTTACATTACATATATTTTATAGCAAATGTAGATCAATCATTGAAGTGAGGAAAGTTGTTCCATTCTCAGTATTTTCTGAACTCTTAATAATTAGAAACAAGTTTTTAAAAAAAATCTAGGAATTATTTTATCCTCACTAAAATTACTAGGTGGTACCTAAACTTCAGAAAAACCTCATTACCCAGTGATTGTTTCAAGGTACTTTTTAGATTTTGTTTGACTAAACCATTTGTCCTGATACTACAGCTTAAATGAAGACAAGTGCCAAAACTTACAAAATACCAATGACTTAAAAACGGTGTAGTCCTTGAAAGAATTTAAGAATGCATCCATTCTCATAAGACAATGGATGCATTCTTAAATTCTTAGTTTTAGTGTGAATGTTTCATTTGAAATGAGATATTGTTGTCAATAATGAACAACAAAATACACAGGTATCAAGTTTTTCCTCTTATGTCATTTCAGCTCATTTTGGACTCATAGATCTATGTATCCCTTCCTGCGGATACAACTAGATTTCTTTATGACGTACATAACATCCAAATGCATATTTAAGAATCTGTACTATTTATTAAACCTTGAGTAAGTAAAGCAGTGAACTATAATTATTTTCTTTTCCTCAACAGATCAGTTAGTTTATTTTTATGGTGGTCTTTGCTTCATTTTACCCGATTCAACCAGCATAATTGAGCTTGTCAGATGGGGTATAGAGCTTTGTGTTGTTACATGTGGTGGAATAACTTGAAGAAGATTCACCATTTCTCTGCTAATATGGCATAGTACACAACCATGACGAGTCAACCTTATTTGGTCCTTGAATACCATGTTATTTTAATTTAAATATTTGGTTGAAGCTAATTTCTAATGTGAAGTGTCCTCATCTTAGGATTTTCTGACAAACCCGTGCATAAAACAATCAGAAAAACTCAAACTATCTACTTTTATTTATTTATGTTACACTTATACATTTACTGTATGTTTGCATATGTTCACTGTTTTTCATACGAATGATGAACCACAATCTGCTTTGTTTTTCCAATGTTGAGCCACGATCTGTACAAAATGAAATGTCTCTTTTTAAAAATTTAATTGAGGATCAACGGGTCACTTAATTGGGTCAACACTTGATTTCTTTATGAGTCATAAATATATCTGAGTGCTCATTTATGAATCTTCCCATTTAAAAAAAATGAGTCAATAGAGCAGTTTGCGATTGAATATCTATCTTTAAACGAGATTTGTCTGCAAATAATGAGATACAATCTGCACACGAATAAGTTTCCTCTCTTTTCTTTTATTTAACTTCAGTTAATTATGAGAAATCAAAGAGACACTCCTGAATTGTATATGAAATACACAGGTATTCGTGTGTTCAATGAAGGTTCTCCTCTACATCTCAAATGTTAGGTTTGTAAAGCAGGGTCACTACTCTACTCAATTAAACACTTAACTGAGTTATAGTTTACTTTAATCATTGTCGAATTTTAGGACAAGAGTTTAGTTTGTCGAGTTTAGTGAAGTAACTTGAAGTAAAGTTACTAGAACGTTATCATTCATTATATGAACCAGTATATAGCTGTCGAGGGTATTTTATTTGTGTCTCAAATACTATATTAGTGTCAAATTTATTCAGAGTTTATATATAGGGTAAAAAATCTTCATGTAAAATTGTCCTGACAAACTCCTGTAAAGAGACCTGAAGATAGGGTCTTGTATGAATATGCAAGTGCCCCATAAAATAAATTACTCCTATAAACGATGAACTATCACTAAACAAGATTGGGTTTTCTATTTAGAGTGGGTTCGTGTGTGTTGCATTAACGTAGATTTCTGTGTGAATGATGAGCCACAAACTTCACAAGAATAAGGCTTTTCTCCCGTGTGTATTCGTATATGTCTTGTTAAATGAGAAGATGTTGTAAATGATGAGCTGCAGACTGTACAAGAATAAGGTTTCTCCCCAGTGTGGGTTCGCATATGTGTCGTTAACTTGCCATTTTCTGGAAATGATGAGCCACAAACTTCACAAGAATAAGGCTTCTCCCCAGTGTGTATTCGCATATGTCTTGTTAAATGAGATGACGTTCTAAATGATGAACTACACACTTCACAAGAATAAGGCTTCTCCCCAGTGTGCGTTCGCATATGTGTCTTTAAAGAAAATTGCCTTGTAAATGATAAATCGCACACTTCACAAGAATAAGGCTTCTTACCAGTGTGTGTTTGCATATGTGGCTTTTCGTCGGTGTGGGATTGTATATGTATCTTTAAAATAGACAACCTAGAAAATGATAAGTCACATGCTTCACAAGAATAAGGTTTTTCCCCAGTATGGGTTCGTACATGGTTCCTTAAAGTAGAATTATCTGCAAATGTTGAGCCACAAATTTCACAAAAATAAGGCTTCTCTCCAGTGTGGATTCGCATATGTTTCTTTAAATAAGAAGATGTTGTAAACGATGATCCACACACTTCACAAGAATAAGGTTTCTCCCCAGTGTGGGTTTGTATGTGTGTCCTTAACGTAAAATTATTTCTAAACGCTGAGCCACAAATTTGACAAAAATAAGGTTTCTCTTCAGGGTGGCTTTGCATGTGGATCTTGAACTCAGATTTATTTGTGTATAATGAGTCACAAACCTTACAAGAGAAACCCTTTAATGACATAGTATATGAGGAAACACACACTTTACAACAATGGGATTTCACCAAAGCATGTCTACATAAACCGTTTTTCAATGAGATCTTTTCAGGAATTGATGTCCATGTATAACACATTAACACTGCTTGATTGGTATTACTAAATTAAAACTTGGAATTGGTTATAAATACATTTCAGAAGAATAGATATCGGCATAGGATTATTTCATTTTTCTTCATTATCGATGTTTCCTGTGAATAAATAAAACATTTTATTTAACATTTAAAATATAAAAAAACAAGAAATATATGCAAATATTAATAACAGATATATTATTTTCTACTTAAGGGTTTTACTGAAATTATTCGTATTACAGAAAATTGACCCAAATTTAATATATTTATTAAATGTAAATACTAAAAGAATGAGTATTGATGGATATTCTGATTGAGAGATCAGCAAGAAAACGCCTAACTTATTATAATAATTATGATAAAAAGAATGCTTCAAATATACTTAGAACCAATAAAGTGGAATATTCAAGATTTGAATCCCAAATAAACAAAATAAGACGCCGTAAAATTATGCAGAAATTAAATTTTTACCAAGAAAAAAAAACATTAGATTATTAGTTTTTGACAAAATCATAAAAGTCTGATATGACGTTGTTAGGATAATCATCATTCATTGGTTTCATATAACGAATTAATACAAGTTAATGCCCACGTTTTTACGGGACTGAAATTATATCCGTTCCACATGCTATCTGATATAAACAAGAAGCACATTACAGGTTGTCGGATATAAATCGTAAAAATTTAACAGACGGACAGTCTTACTAAACTGTCTCATCTTTTTTAACATCCTGTTCTAACTTATCACGATACTCATGATTACATTTTTCCTTTATATTTTTTTGACAGAAAATACCAACAATGACAGTTGATGACAACATTCTTAGTAGTCATTGTGTTGGGACCGTAACACTTACAATACATAATATAGCTAGATGTGCTAGTTAGGCTCGGTCATCATTCTATTTAGTAGTAGAAACCCAATCCAAATGCAGAGTGAAGTTTGCTGAAATTACTTTCTTGTGGATAAAGAATCATATGTGCAATGCATTCAAAATAGAAGAACCATATTTAAACGTCAAGACCAGGTGTGAACAGGCTCATAGAAGTGGCCAGGTGATCAACATCCTAGCAACATGTAAAGTGTTTGCTACCATCCGTTAAGAATAACAGCATAAACTGAAAGTGGATGATTACTTTCTTATTCTGAATACTTCACCTCAATTAATTCTAAGGTGTGTCGAATATTGGAGTTCTGTGAACTGAATCACGTGTTCCCTAAATGTAAGTGAATGTAAACAACAGAGGTCCAACATGTTGGCAGTTATCTTTAGAAAGTTCTCCTTACTACTGTTAGTACACCAGTCGTTTTTACTATACCAAACAATGATCATTGATTGAAAGAGCTCTTCTTGATGCACATTGGATTTGGATTCAATGTGGTGCTATCTATCATAGCATCAGTATTATATCAAGATAACACTATCCAGCATGCAATGTCATCATACAGGGTGTTTAAAAAGTCTTGGGGACATTACAAATGCGTATATCTCATGAACTATTCCAGGTAGAAAAATGAAACTGGTGCCATTTTAAAGCTTGCTTAATCAAGTTTTTGGTCATACTAATGATTTTCGTGTTATCTTTCTAGGTGCAGTAATGGCGTTCTCTAAACAAGACAAGGCATTTTGCGTCCTCCAATTTGCAAAGACTGAATCGTGGACATGTGTTCAGCGTGCATTTCGCAGGAAATTTAAAAAAGAAGCCCCTGAAAGGAAATCCATTGTCAGATGGCATGCTAAATTTGTGAAAGATGTGTGTTTGTGGCCAAGTAAGCGAACAGGTCGCCCTTCAACTTCAGAAGATGCAGTTGAGCAAGTTCGGACAGCCTTTCAGCGGAGCCCCCGTAAATCAGTGAGAAGAGCCAGCAGGGAACTTCAGCTTGCTCCAGCAACTGTCTGGCGTGTCTTAAGGAAACGACTGCAAATGGTACCTTACAAGCTCAAGTTGGTCCAAAAGTTGAAGGACACTGATAAGCCACTTCGGCGTTACTTTTGCATTGCAATGCAAGAGAAGTTGGAAGATAACGGCTTTGATGACCGGCTTGATTTTAGCGATGAGGCGACCTTCCATCTGAATGGCAAAGTTAACAAGCATAACACTCGCATATGGGGTACTGAGAATCCTCATGAACTTCTTGAGCACGAGCGAGATTCACCAAAAGTGAACGTGTTTTGTGCAATTTCCAAGAAAGGTGTCTATGGACCGTTCTTCTTTGAAGAGGCAACTATCACTGGTGAATCCTATCTCAACATGCTGGAAGACTGGTTAATGGCTCAGTTGGAACAAGCAGAATCTGATGACTTCATTTTTCAACAAGATGGTGCACCACCACACTGGAGTCTTAGAGTAAGGCAGTTTCTTAACACAAGGCTGCCTGGTAGATGGATTGGGAGATCTGGGCGAGGTGATGACGTTCTCATGCCCTGGCCTCCTAGGTCTCCAGATCTTACCCCGTGTGACTTGTTCCTTTGGGGCTTTGTCAAGCAACAAGTCTATGTGCCACCCCTTCCAAAAGATATTGACGAACTAAAGGCTCGAGTAACGGCAGTTGTGGGAACCATTGACGTCAAGATGCTGGAACGCGTTTGGCAGGAAATGGACTATCGACTAGATGTCTGCCGTGTGACGAATGGTGCTCATATTGAGCAACTTTGAAGATTCCCCACAAAACTTGAAACTTTAACCTTTCCAACGGTACCAATTTCATTTTTCAACTCCTAATAGTTTTTGAGTTATTAAAAATCGTAATGTTCCCAAGACTTTTGAAACACACTGTATATTGACCATGTCTACACCAACGAGACAAGAGTGTCTGCAAATAGAATGCAGCAGAATCACATAACCTTTGGATTAGTAAGCAAGGAACGAGAACGATTTTTAAAATGGAAATAAGGTTCTTGCTACATTATGTTTTTTCATCTCACATAGTGTGTTCTCACTGCATGTAAAGGTGAGGTATTTCTCAGTAAGAAGCTGACTCAATGTCGATGCACTATTCACCAAGAGAGTGGTAATACTTATATAGAGTACATATGATTAAAAGAACGATATTACCATGATCACAATGTTGAAGGAAGTTATCCCGAGAATGCACAAAGAAGACACTGGTCAAGAAAATTAGTGTATTAATGGTCCTTAACTCAATGTATAGTTTGCTGAAGTTCTTGGGCATCTAGAGTTGCACTTAAGATGCTGCAGAATATACAAGCTGGTTGTGAAAAGAGATAGACATGCAAGATATAAATCTATAGAGCTTGACCCACAAAAATATGCATATTCACTGACTCTGTTTGAGTGCTCAACTGGATACCTTCAGGGGAAAGACTGCAAGCATACCGAGGCAGTGAGTGAGATGCTAAATACCCGAAATAGTGTTCACACAAAATGAATATGCATTGTTAATAGACATAACCTTAGTGAGGTCTTAACACAACTGGACAGATGTGCTGATAAGAGTACTGAAATGATTAATTGAGTTTATCAGGAAGGCAGCCGATCCTCAGAATCATGTACGTTATGTGACATCAAGTCAATGACTCCGGTTGAATTAGGTCCATCGAGCATAAGAACATTTTTTAACCTTGCCAGGCAGGTCCAACCCAGAGTTTCTTAGGTGTCAGTGAGTGCTGTTGTAAAAAATGCAGAGAATGCAAGTCTATCAACCTGCTACCCACGGGTTGGTTGAGGGGTATATTAAAGGTCAGTGACACATAGGTCATGTTGGATTTGACATCTTCCAGAAAAAAGGGCAACATTATCTGACTATAATTGAATGTAGAACTACATGTTTTTGTCAGATGTCACTTGACCTCCATGCAACGATTATTAAAACCAACTTTGAAATCCTATCTGTTGGATGTAACACATGAACTGAAATGTGTATTGATCTCTATATGAGATACATAGATATTCGATTATTTTATTAAAGTTCTCCTCTATCACTCAAGTTAGCAGAGAACATTAATTCTCCTCTCTATAACGAACACTTTAATTGTTAGAATATATCTTTCTTGTGGTCTCTTGGCCTTACCAGCTTCCAGGAAAAAAAGCATCAAAGTGGTTCCTGACATAAGAAAAAACTTGTACTTCGCCAAGCAGGTCGAACCTACAGTTTCTAAGGTGTCAGTGAGTGCTGTTATCTATCGACCTGCCACCAACAGGCGAGTTGAGGGACATGTGCAAGGTCAGTGACACATGAAGCATTGTGGAAATTAGAAAAAAGACCAACATTATCTGACTATAATTAAATGTAGAACTACATGTTTTTGTCTGAAGTCACTTGAGAAAGTAAGATGCAGCGATTATCCCCACCAAATTGTGAATCCTGTCCATTGGGTGTAACACATCAACTGAAATTTACATTGTCTGAATAGTGAACTGACTTCGTTTTCATTGTGGCCATATCTCATCGCATAATGGCAGCAGAGACAAATGTCAGTTGGCTGTTATTGGTATAACATCATGACAAAAGATGTGTCACTACTGATTGTGCCTGAAAATATGATTCATTGCTACCAAGTTTTAGCAAAAGTGATTGAGTCTGAACAGCAACAGGATGAAGAAGATTACATTTGTGTAAAAAACCATGATGTATGGTGTAGGTTCTCACATTTACTTGCATGCATGCGAGCGTAACTAGCCAACAGAATGTTAGTATTGATGACATGACATGTCCCACAAATGAACGATGCCTGGTTAAAATAGTTAAAAGAGTAGAAGTGACAGTGATTCTTCCACCCAGCATACAAATATCATAAATGCCGGAGATACACATGCAAATTCCTCATAAGCTAGCAGTTAAGGGCTTGTCACAGACGCACCAGCTGAAAATGATTGAGTCTGAAGGAGCATGCTGCTTCATGTACCCCACTAATGTTAACAGGGAGGAGTGTGGTCAAAATGATATAAAAATGAATTACCTACTGCATCAAATGGATATAACTGTCCTTGTTCAAAGCATCACCGTCTTGTGTACTGTGTCTACACTATTAGATAGATTGTGCCTTTCTCAAAGAAGCGACGTCAAAACAGAGATGACAACGTTTAGAAGTAAACAGTCAAAATTATCAGGTAATTTCTGTCACTGGCAATGCAAATGAGTTCTGTTTCTGAGTATAGTCATTTGTGCTTGTCAATCAGTGATAATAAATCAGTGGTATGAGCATAGTATGACATACATGATTTACCTTGTAAACATTGGTGTCTTGTGTATATGGTCCTGTTGGTTCGCTTTTGTTTTTCGTTTCTGTACGCTTCTGAAGATCTAAATATCGCCGGGTCATTCTTGTGTGTTTGTCATATCTAACTCTAGATGTGACCTGAACGAAATATCAAGATTTCGATAATATTTATTCAATTATTTCTCCTTTGAATCACAAGAAAAAATGTGTGCAGTTTTGCATATATATATATATATATATATATATATTACTATTTCATATATCCACATCAAATTTTATAAGGAAATATAATTTTTTATGTATCAATTTTCAGTATTTACGTTAGTAGATCTAGGTAGTAAGCTATGAAAATATATAGGCCACTCTATAGAACACAGAACAATAGAACAGGATATAGGAAGTAACACTAACCGGATCTTCGTTCGTGGGAAGTCCAACGATTTACAGAGAACAGCAAAGAATCTGATTGGTTAACTAGCTAGCCTGTATATAAAAACATGCGGCAAAAATAACTCCATGCATTTTAGCCTGAAGATTGCACCCGGGGTTGAAACCCGGGAGCCTCTGTGTAGCTTAATTGCCATAAGTATATTTTCATAGCTTACTATATATATATGGCACTGTTCAAGTACGACTAACTCTAAGCAAAGTTGTTTCCAACCGGAAACGGTGTCTGTTCGAAATTGGTTCCGATAATAAAAACTTCCTGTTTTGGTTAGTTTTGTATTGAATTTTATTTTAAATAATTTATTAGACAAAAATAAATAATAACTGTTAAAATTTTATTTTAAATAATTTATTTGACAAAAATAAATAATCACAGTTACTAAAAATAAATAATCACAGTTACTTAAAATAAATAATCACAGAGGGAAAATAATAAAATAGGTTGTTTCAGAAATCATAGTACCGTCGGATCGCATATATTATATGGCCGAAGTAATTTACTTTTACTTGTCGACGCCAGAGAAACTCCTGCAGGTAGCTATTGAAATGTGCTGCACTTGTACCTCGCATGGACCTGAATTTGTCTTTAGCGTGACTCCATGAGCCTTCAATACGATTAGTGTGGATCGTATTGTCTACGGGATCCACAAAATTATACGTGTGGTTTACCACATCATGTAGGCCCTGCCAATCATTCCAACGTTTTCTTTTCTCCATTCGTGTCCATTAGTAACACTTGCAAGGAGATAGTGCGCAACCGACATTCATCTGCGGTTAGTACGTCTTGTACGATATAATTCATTATCATAAAATACAAAAGAAATAAAACTAGAAAATTGACTACCAGAAACTAGAGAAAATTAAACTAAAGAATACCGGAAGTTGTTAAGTACGAAGTTTATTATCGGGTACGGATGGCGGCGTAACACCGTAGCAGCGCCGCATAAACTGCTCTTACAGTTAGTCGTACTTGAACATTGCCATATATATATATATATATATATATATATATATATATATATATATATATACAGTAGCTATGGCATGAATAACCCCTACCCCGACTCATATTGTCATCTATTAAAAAAAAATAGTCAACTGAAGTTGACTTGTTCCGAGTTTGTAAAACTTTTTTCAGATAAAAAAATGTTTCTCACGGCTAAAATCTGAGGAATCTTTCTTTAATTAATTCAACTAATTAAAATTTAAAAAAATTACTCATTTTATTACAAATGTCATAATCAACAAAAAGTCATAGTTGTTTAAATTTCACATTGTTGGTCGACAATAAAGGAAAACATTACATTCAAAATAATGTATATTTATTCCTCACCCTTTTGAAAAACATTACACATTTGGGTTTGGACAATGAAAGTTCTTACATAAATAATCGTTAAACAAAACCTTACATTTGAACCGGCTGTTAAATGAATAACGAACAAGTAAGTATTTTTTTATGTCTCTTTGGGTATATCTCAATTTTAAACTATTTTCTCAAATCGTACCTTAAACACATTTAGAAAAACACTACCAATAATATTTGGAGCAAAAATGTAAACATTTTTCACTAACTATTCAATAACGTATTTTTTGGTCATCTTTTTTCTGCTTAAACTTGAGAAAATGTGAGAACGAAATAAAATGTAATTATTTTTTTTTAATCATAGTTAGATCAGTTGATCTTAATGTCTGGAAATCTCAGAATAAAAAAGCAATAAAAACAAGCTAAATCTAATTAAGTTGAAATCTTTTTGATTGAATTAAATTTAAACATTTACAACAACAAAAACTTAAAACTCGAACTTAAAATTCAATCGTAAAATGAGCGCAATGAAAACAATTTCAGTAGTAATTGGACTTACCTTTAGGTATTTCTTTCGTCTGATGTGATTTCTTTGGAAAAAGGAAATAAATCAAATAATCATATCTATTATATTTATTTCATGAAGCGTTCAATTATCTTTGTGTAATTGGAGAGTTGACAAGGGAGATAATTCAGTATAAAGTCAACAAGGGAGATGATCTATATATTTAAGTAATGACTTATGAGAACACATTTTGTGTTTTTGAGTGGCTCACACTGCCATGCGACTGTTTATAATTAAGACTTATTTCAAACAATAACAGTCAATTAATTTAATGCCCAACCAATATCTTAGCAAAATCAATTTCTTTTTCAGAACTATTATTATTTTAAAAAAAGTAATAATTATAACAACCGGCATGTTTTTCATCCCTAAAAAAAAAAACTATAATAGTCGACCATTCACTTTAAAATTTAATGCCAGCTTGAAATAACTTTTGAATTGATAGTTTAAAGGCTTTTAAATCACTTTCAAATACCGAAATTCACGACATAAAAATAATTTTCGGCATTTTCCCCACATTATTATCGATAAGAAACAATGATGGTCACTCTACGGAGATTTTTAATAACAGTTCAAAATCTGAAGCTGTTTTTTAAGCCTTTAAACTGTCAATTCGAAAGTAATTTCTGGTCAGAATCAAAGTTAAAAAGAAAAATCAATGTTGATTTTATAATTGCTGTCTTATCTCTTTCTGTCTCAGAGAAAAGGATAGAAAAGTCTGATTCAAGGCAACCATTAATCAAAATGAAAAAAGAAACGTAGATATCCATTTAGGAATTTCGGGCATCTTTTACGAGACTCAGCAGAGTAAAAACGCTAAAAAAACAAATATACAACAAATAAAAGTAACTGTAAGCTGTAAAAGTTAGTTTCAAACTTGCACGTGCTATTTGTTTGTATTTTAAACCCGTTTGAAGTGCTATTTATTAGAAATTTAAGTTCAACACACGGTTTTCGAAGAATTCAAAATGGCCGCTCTACGTAATAATATAGAGGGACTAGCCGGCATTTTTCTTTGAGAAACTAGATGTTTTAAAAAACAAGAATTTTTTTTTTAACATCTAATAAAAAGCCATTTATACTACGTAAAAATACAAACAAATTACATAGGTAAGTAGAAAAATGTCTATTCTAGACATAAGTCAACTTTACTTGTTGCAAATTTATGTTTTTAAACTCTTTCTCGTTTTTTTTTTGGACCTCGTTCGCGCCTCTGCTGAGCGTCGTAACATATACCCGGAATTTCAAATTAATTTTAACAATTAGCGACTAAATTGAAGTAAATTTAGTTTTTTGTTTCTTTGCGAATGCATTTAAAATTTACAGAATTTATATCTGAAAAAAAAAATACTTGTTTAATTTTTAGAAGGGGGTGTCAGTTTGTTATGTAAGTTTAACGTAAAATTATCTTCCACTCAATTGATATTTCCCGAGATTTGAGAATTTTATTCTCACCCTATCAAATTGTGATATAATTCATATGGAGAAGACACACACACAGATAGATAGATAGATAGATAGATAGATAGATAGATAGATAGATAGATAGATAGATATGTATCTAGTGAATGTGTAGTTTGACTGCCAAAATAGCGGACAACTATGACGTCAGACTAGCGTCTGCTCTATTCAACCGGTGCCTCTAAAAAATGGTCGCTCGTTTAAGTGTGATAATAAACATTTTAATTGTGAAAATAAACTTTTAAATTTAACACCGTTCAATTTCGGTGGAGTTTTTTTCGCGCCGTTCAAAATTAATAAAATGCATTCCATATGTGAAGACGTACTTCCAGCCATTGAGCTTTGTTTAGTCAATATTTCATTACGGGAATTAACACTGGAAACAGCTAATTGTTTTGGAACTTTGCGATGGTTAGCAAGGCATGGATTAATCACCAATCGGCGTATTTGTGCAAAATGTCAATTGCAAATGTCATTATATGTCGTAAATGGACGTTCTTTTATTGATAATTACTGTTGGACGTGCAGTACATGTGGGGGGGGGGGGGCGTACGTGTTGGATCGTTTTTTAACGTTCCCACATAAAGCTAGAAACATTGATTGAACTTATATATTGGTGGTCCAAAGAGGAGTCTCAGGTGAACGTGTGAAAGCAGACGGCCGTATCAAACCATGTTGTTATCGTTGATTGGTACACTTTCATTAGAGAAATCTGCACACTTTATTTGCTTAACAATCCTCTGGAGATGGATGGACCTGGTTAGACTGTTGAAATTGACGAAAATAAGTTCATGAATCGAAAACATCACCGTGGATTCACAAAACAAATTATCAAAAAGAAAAACAATGATTTTCTATATAAAAAAAAAACACTGCAAAATAGTTTGTTAAATTGTACATTAACGTTAGTTATCTCCCGTTAAAAGTTTTGTTGATTTTATTTTCACAATAAATTTGTAAAAAGGAAATATTTTCTTATTGTACGTTGTTTTATGTAAACGAGGGACCACTTTTTCGAGACACCGGTTGAATAGAGCAGACGCTAGCCGAGTTGTCCGCCATTTTGCTGTCAAACTATACATTCGCCAAAGATTTTTCTAAAAGGCTATATAAAATTGTGTAATAGCGATAACATTTTTTAAAGATTATGGCCGTTTTAGACTTAAAATAAATTGTGTATTACGCATAAAATCTGAAGAAAAACACATTTTAAAAGAGTAAACATGCTAGTATTATCGGCTTATTTTCTAGATTAAGCCATATTTGATAGGACGCCATCTTCATAGTAAACCGATGTACTGAATTAAAAAGTGTTAAAACCCAAAGTATTTTACGTTGGCTATAACGTAGTTGCAAGTTCTTGGAAAATTGGTGTTAATTACATTCAGTTGCCACGAGGTTATTACATTGCTAGAATAGGTCAACTGATAAAAGATGCTCTTAAAGTTTATAGGAAAAATTCAATATTAAATCCATTAAGTTGATACAAGGATTATTGCCCCTCCTCCCCGCGAAATCTCAAGTGAAGAAAAAAGATGATTGTCTGGCACCGCAAGTGTACCAAACGGCAGCAAATATATCCCTAAGGTAAACTGTCAAAGGTCAGCTGCAAAAGCTAATCTTGTCCTCCCGGTAGGAGGAGGGGGCGAGTGTGAAGATTTGCGGTGCGATTTCTAACACACGCCCAAAGAGGAGCAAATAAGTAATGAATAATCATTCCCTTTTTTAAGTACATATATATATATATATATATATATATATATATATATATATATATATATATATATATATATATATATATATGAAGAAGAATGGAAAGGAATTAGAGAAGCAAAAGCCAAATCAAAATTCAATTCAATTGCTCAGAGCAAGGTATATTCCGCAAAAAGGCAATTTATTCAAGTTAAATTTTCCTTAAGCCAGGCTTTTCAAAGATCAAAATCTTATCATCAGAGGAAGTCGCTGGGATAGATAAGTTGGCAAAGGCCAAGATTTAAAATTTGAAAAAATAAAATAAAAGTTGTAGGGAAAGAAACACAGGGCAGAACTCTGCCCGAATGCAAGCAAATCTTGGCCTTTGCCAACTTATCTATCCCAGCGACTTCCTCTGATGATAAGATTTTGATCTTTGAAAAGCCTGGCTTAAGGAAAATTTAACTTGAATAAATTGCCTTTTCGCGGAATATACCTTGCTCTGAGCAATTGAATTGAATTTTGATTTGGCTTTTGCTTCTCTAATTCCTTTCCATTCTTCTTCATATCTACCTGCTCTATCCTGGATATTGAGCTGTATACTCTTCACAATAGGTTTTACCTTTCCTAAAAGTTCGCTTTTAGTACACCACTTTATATATATATATATATGTATATTCTTCTGTCTAGTATGGCATAACTTGTAATTACAATATTTTTTTTTTTTAATTTTATGTATATAACCTCGTATATACCTAGATTAATAAATTCAATTAATTGTTTTAAGTTACAATAATACTTGTCAGATCATAATCTTGGGTTTTCAAAAAGTAATATAATAGCTATTATATAAGAACACCAGCTGATTAAATAATTTTTAAAATTAATTTCGCAGATATACCTAGCCTCTTTATCATAGAATGAGATACAGATACGCTTCGCTCTAAATTAATTATAATAAGGAATTTAATCAACATGCGCTGATGTTTGTTCCGTGCAATCCAGACAATACCAATCGCCATTAGTTGCTTCCTCGAAGACTACCACACAGTCAAAGTGGTATCATCTGTTACATTTATCGCAACATCCCATTAAAGAAGATCCGTCATTCCTAACGGAACATGTAGGACAGATAAATGGTCCACCTTCCTCCTCAAAATCAGGCACTGCTTGAGTTGTAGATAAAACCTACATGGTTTTTCAAGATATATAATGATTCAATAAATTGATGTGTTCGCATTTATCTCTCAATATGCAGGCTGGACGAACTCGTCCATCATTTCCTTGAATGAGACGACGTAGAACCTTACCTAGGCTCCAAAATAATCTAATCGGTATAGAGTTTTCCTAAAAACAATTTCCCCAACGGATATCTTCTTTGGGCAATGACTTATAATACTCTTGTCATTTTCTATCAAGGATAAAAGATAATCGTTATGCCACAATTTACGGAATTTCTCTTATTTCAAGAGATTCTAAGAACTCAATCGTACGTGGGTGATAAGAACAGAGGTCATCGACCGCATGATTTCTCGAGCAGTAAACGCAAATTTTAAGCGGTTTGGAGTAAATGGTTCGTGTTTCGAATATCTAGTCCCCTAGCAGAAGTAATATAAATGAGTGGTCTATAATTAGCAGCTCTTATTACAACTGTCAGGAAATCGAAATAATCCAATTTCTCTCGTGTTACGAGTTTTTTCAATCACTCTTTAATTGTTTGAATAAGACGTTCCCACGCACCCCCATGACAAGCAGAATAAAGACGGATGGTGAATTGAGTTATAGAAATAGATTTAAAATCTTGTTTAAAGTTATTTTAGACAAATACCCCAGACAAAACTATCCTAGAGGTTAAGAGAGTTTTAGCATTGTCTAAGTAAACATAAGTAGATACACTAAATAGATTTCTTAATCTGAAAAATGCCAGCAAAAATGAACTGGACAGTAATTCTAAATGAACTGCTCGTCGATTTATACAAGTGAATAATAAAATATGCATTTAGATATCCTCTCCATTTATCGTTACACAAAAATGTCCAGTAAAATCCACACCTATTTTCTGGAAGGGGTGCATAAAATTAACTCTATGAACAGGCAATTGAGAGCCCGTTGGTCCTTCGAATGGAAGTAAATTTAGTGTTTTACATATGGGGCAATGCATCATTACATTTTTGACATACTGTCTTCCTTGGGGTACCCAGAACCCCATTAACCTCAACTGGTTCAAAGCCGAATTCGTGCCGAGGTTGCAACAATCCAGATATGCCTCCTCAATTATTCGTTCAGTAAGGTGATGATGTGTTCTTAAAAGAAAAGGGTGTGTTACTTGATATGGACGAATATTGAAGTTCTCAATACGACCGGAAGCTCAAATAAAACCATCGTTGTCCATAAACAACCCAAGTCAAGCAACACTTGGTGGAATATTTTTCCCGGATGCTCGTTTAAGGTATTGTAGTTCCTTATTATTATATTGTATATATTGTATTAGCTTTCCTATGAGTATGATAGTTCAATTTCTATGAAAAATAAGATCTCCTGCGAAACATTGATCACTTTTTTCAGCGATGAGAAGTTGGATACATTTCACATCGCTTTCACAAGGCTTTCACATCGGATGAGAAATCATAAACAAACATGCAAGAAAAAGTCTGGATAACAATCGTCTTTAATACCTTTAAAATATTGGGAATTACTTAAAGGGCAAGATATATAGCCATCACTTCTATTGTAGGTAGACATTTAGTTTAGAAGGGGACTGCCTTTGCTCTTTCAAAAATAAAAAGGCATTCCTCCTACTACTTAGCATAGATTGCACAGCCGTAAGCTGCCTACAAGGCATGAAAAAACGTAGAAATTCAGTAGGAACGTTCTACTTCAAGGCGCTTCTAGGAAATCCAAACTCAACATATTCAAATCATTGGCGAATGAACGAAAATTATGATTATTTTTTCTGTGATTTCCTGATCACAGGATAAAATATTTCTCCAGATTCACTAATAAAAACCTGACACTGAATAGTAACTTAGAGAGATAAGGATAGAGGATCCCAAACCTTAAAACATTGAGCCAATATACTGCGCTTAGTGCTGACCAGAGGATCAATCACTGTATGTGTGAGGCTCATAGAATCCTTTTGTGGAAAATAACGGTATCCCAACACATTCACCGATAAAGTAATAGGAAAAAAGCACTCACATCCTCTATCATCTCATCCTGCAAGCGCTGATAATTCGAGTTGTAGGATTGTAAGTAAAAACCAGCTTCCTTCAACCTGTCGCGTACTAAATAGTACATTGAATAGAGTGAGTTAACATAACTGCTGGTCTTGACTGTTGTGTTGTCGCCGGTCGAGGATGGCTTGGATTAAGAACAAACAGAGACGGAGAGTAAAAAAAAAAAAAACTTTATTTACATAGGACGCCATTACTAGTGGGGACAGGCTAAGGGCAGATAATTACCGGAAGTTTAAAAGGTACACAAATCAGCTATGACGTACTGATACATCTCTCTTCTTTAAGTTTAACAAGGTGGGTGTGTTTTTTTAATTGATTTTTTTCAATTTATTATTTTGTTTTTTTAAGCATTACAAGTCCAATCATTGTGGTATCTTTCGGGGACGTCCAGAGCGACGTGGCTCCAAATATGGCTCGGCATGTGGCCTTTCAGTCGTGAGCAGAGTTTGTGCATTATGTACTGGTGTAGGGTATGTAGGTTCTGATTGGCTGCTCGTACAGTGTTGGCTAGATGGAGAGATCCCACCACGGTCGCTCGGGTATACATACATCCTATCACTAATGGGTGGTACATTGGTATCAACTGTTAGTGGGTGGTTCGGCTGGGGATTCAAGGTTGGTTTAAAGCGATGTAGCTCTGTATGACATCATCGCCAAATGGCAATCATTGCCAGTCTCTCGGGCCTTCAGACGTAGCTTCTTGCATACGCCAACCATTCTTTCTGCAAACCCATTGGATTGAGGGTAATGTGGTGATGATGTTGCGTGCTTAAAGTTGAACTTCTCTGCAAAGTTAGCAAATTCCGTACTTGTGTACTGAGGCCCATTGTCACTATAGACCACTTCAGGAACACCTTGTTCCTCAAATATTTGTTTCATCTGCTTAATCACTGCAGCAGATGTTGTTGACTGCAGGCGTCGTTCAAATAGACTGCGGCTATATTGGTCTGCCACTTCCATTGTGAAGAAATCTGTGCTGATATACTGCCATCGGTAAGAAGGGGTTTCATGTTGAAGCAATGTTTCTGATGGGATACTTGGTTGATACTTTTGACATGCGGGGCATCTTTCAACCATATCCTTAATGTCCTTATTTATTCCTACCCAGTAAACATCAGTTCTGGCTCGCAGCCGGGGTTTTTCTACTTCCTGATGTAATAAGTGCAGTTGTTGCAGAACATCTGGTTAAAGTGAAGCGGGTATGGCAATTTTGTTGCCTTTCAGTAGGACACCATCTTGGATCCCAACTTTATCCCTAAAATTCCAGTATGGAAGTAAGCAACTGGGGCAACCGGAGCGATCTGATGGCCATCCGGTCATCACAGTGTGGATGAGCTCTATTAAAGGTGAATCCTTCATGGTTTCCAGCTTGATGTGTTGTAGGCGAGTTGGTGATGCACTTAGCTGAGTGTTCATTATGTGGATGTTGAGGTCGATGCCTTCAATGTGATTGCCTGGTCAGGGTGACACACTTGACAAACAGTCAGCTATGGGAACTGCTCTGCCTGGGCTGTATTTCATTACAAAATCATACCCTTGAATCTTTAGCAGCATCCTTGCCAGTCTTTGAAGTGCTTGTGCCAGGTTCTTGAGTGCGATCGATTCTAATGGCTTGTGGTCAGTCTGAATCGTTACCCTGTGACCGCATACATAATGATGGAACCTTTCTAGGCCAAAAACGACAGCAAGCATCCCCCCTTCAATATTTGAATATCGCATTTCCTGCCCAGATAGGATTTTGCTTGCAAAAGCAACTAGCATGTCATTCTGCCAGAAGACTGTACCGAGTTCAGTAGCAGAAGCATCCACTTGTATCATGATTGGTGTCTTTGGGTCAAAATACCTCAGTACGGCAGATCTTTGGATTTCTTCTTTGGTGCTGTCAAATTCGGCTTGTTGCTGAGATGACCAGACAAAATCATTGTCCTTAGACAACAGGTTTCGTAAGTGCTTTGTCAGTATTGAGAGATGGGGCGAGAACTTGTTGAGGCAATTAACTAGCACAAGGAAGTTGGATAGCTGTTTCTCATTCTGGGCAATCGCCTCCAACTTTTTGGGGTCTGGTTTTTACCATCTCTTATTGTGTCATCGGAGATAGAGAGAACATTCTTAATGTCTCCAAAGTTCTCAAACATGGCTCGCTGGAATTCATCCTGGGCGCTCTTCACTCCCATTGGAAATCTATTGAACATGTATCTACCAAATGGGGTGATAAATGTGGTCAATTCCTTTGATTTATCATTCAGTTTCATTTGCGAGTAATCAGATTTTACATCTATCATGGTGAACCATTTTGCACCGTGTAGCCTTGAGACCACGTCTTCGAATGTGGGGGTTACAAGATGTGGTCGCTGTATGACCTTGTTCAGGTCTTTGTGGTATTGAGATAGCCTGACTGATCCATTGGCCTTTGTGACACAGACAAATGAGTTGACCCATGAGGTTGGTTTGGTCACTGGAGTTATGATACCCTGATTTACCAGTGAATCAAGCTAAATTTTAAATTGTCCCTTAAGGCCACAGGGACTCGCCGGGGTGGGTGTACAACTGGGGCTATTGTTGGGTCTACATTTATCGCATATTCTCCTGGCAGGCATCCAATGCTGTCAAATACATCTAAAATTTTGTAGAGAATCTGTTTCCGTACTTTGGGGTTCCCTCTTAAGACAGGATTTCCTTTTGTGCTCATTTCAACCTGGCATTCTTTTTGGTTCTTAAGTGGATCGTCCGTGTTAATTGCCAAATTGAAAGTCACCAGGTCAAACTTTCAGGTGTGTGGTACAAACAGAATCGTCCCCTTGGTTTTAACCACATGGAATGTCGCACTAGTGAATCTGTCCTGGTATTTGACTCTCAGAATGCATGATCCTGCTTGCGCTATCGCATAGCCTCCAAATGCAAATAGTCTCACTGGTGTTTTTTGCAGTGGTACCTTAATTAATTTCTGGAACACACTTAGAAGTAGTAGGTTGCTCATAGCTCCTGTGTCAATTTTTGCTTTGATATCCATCTGGGCTAGTTTTTTGTTTATTCTTAAGTTTGCATAGGCTTCTGTTGTGCCCAAGGGAACTTCGCATTCTACAGAATGAAAATAGAGTCCTCCATTCTCAGGCTCATCTTCACTGTCGTTTCGGGTGGCTGTGTGGATTTTACTGTATCGACTTGTATTGCTGGCGTATCTTTGAGGTCTTCCCATCCTGATACCCTGTTCTTTGCCTCTGCTTCTCTCTGCCGAGCAACAAACTATGGCAAAGTTACATGTCTTCCTGCATTTCAGGCAGGTCTTATCCTTGGCTGGGCATTCTTCTTTATGGTGACCTCTACCACAAAAACCACATGCGTGTATATACTCGGGGACACAATTTGATTGGACCGCATGTGCACTGAGCTTCTCAAGTGGAGTCCGGATTGCCTCCACCTGTTTGATTGTTGCCTCTTCAGTTTCTGCTATACGTAAGGCTGTCGTTATTGATAAACCCCTACCTTCTTTTAACAGTGACTTTTGGGTTGACTTGAGGTTTTGTCCAAATTTAAATAAGTCCACCAAGTTTGTCTCTTCGACTATGGGGTCATATTCGCAATTTTATTATTATTTGCCCCTTTAGAAATGAGTGGGCTGGCTCATTCCCCTCTTGACGACTCTGTAAAAGTTGGTGTCAAGACACCCTGACATTTGACTGAGGACTGACATAATTCTTGAAATGTCTCATGTAGTTGTCCACATTTTTACTTTCATCCGTCTGAAAAACGAAGTGATCGCTAATCTCCTGCCCTTCGACACCAGTCCACAAATGGAGGTAATTTACTTTCACGTCGTCGTCCACCAAAATATAATGTGGTTTGATGTAAAAAAAATGTCCATTTCTTTTTTCCCAAGTTGGGACTTGACCAGTCTACCTTGGTGCTAATGTATGGGGCGTTTCTATGATGAGAACTTAACAAATAGTAGAGTCAAATTCCTCTTACCACGGTGTATAGCTATGTGCACATGTGTATTTTCCTGGGAGGAGTATAATGTCACCTAAACCTAACAAATATCACTATAAAGTGTGATTTTTACTGAAAAATATTCTTGTGTCCTTGGTTCCCACTTCTGACACCATATTGTGTTGTCGCCGGTCGAGGATGGCTTGGATTAAGAACAAACAGAGACGGGGAGTAAATGAACACAAACTTTATTTACATAGGACGCCATTACAAGTGGAGACAGGCTAAGGGCAGGTAATTACCGGAAGTTTTAAAGGTAAACAAATCAGATATGACATATTGATACAATGATTGTAATGCTTCTAAATCAGATTCTATGTATTTTTCATAAAATTACATGTTAATGGACTTAAAATATATCTGCAAAAAAAATCCAAATTAAATGGATGTTCAAAATATATCTATATATTGTGATGAGGTTCATCTTCACTAATGGTGGTAATAGACATCGTGAATCTTCATGTTTTTGGGTGGAAAAACACCACAGAAATATGTAAATAGAAACTTCACATGAGTCAGTTATATTAACAAAATTAAATTCATTTGTCATTTGTGAAAATTGATGTGAAGAAAAGTGTATGGCCACGTTTCCATTTTATATTGTGTTACAAAGAAATTCAATATTTTATCTAAATTCTCGTTTTAGCGTTATCAGGTTTAAATCGAATATAGACAAAATACTTTTTTTTTTAATTTACTCATTTGTATTGATTTCCATCCTACTAATACAATGACAATTTCGGAAGTTGTATTTCCTGTGCATAAATATGAAAGAAAGATTTCTAATGAAAATTGTGATACCAAATAAAACTTTGTTCTCTCTCAATAAATTTGTACTTGACAAATGATGTTTGTAATATGTGGAATTTCTAGTGTTTAAATGTTTATAATTATATCTACAAGGTTGTGTATGTCAAAAAGTAACGCACTTTGTTTTAACCTCCCTTATTTGAACCCATCAATCAGCTTTCACAAGTTAAAATATATCATTTGATTACTTGTTTCTCATTAAGTAAGGTTAGTTTATAGTGGGACGCCAGCTTCCAAAAAGAGCACTGGTAACGGATTCCTGCTTAGTATATTTTAGTTTTTTGTCTTACAATTAAATTATTTTTATTTAGTTTATGATACATTGTTGTTGTAAATCAGTCTCATTGTTTTATTCGTACATGAATAGCATAATACTTATATCTGTTGAGTAGGAATAATTTGTATTTATTTGTTATTATTTGAATTATGTACATAAATGTTACTTATATTTTAGGCATGGCAAATATTTTCTCAGGTGAAATCAGTTCAACAAATAAAGAAAAAATAAATTATGTTTACTATTTATGATTAATGAGCAAACAAAATAGAAACATTAAATTCTAAATACTTTGCTTAGAATTTACTTATTCTTTAAATGAAAATGTAACAATCATAGATTTACTTTGTAATGCGTATCAGTGCCCCTGTGAGCTGGTTTGGCCAATCAGCTCACAGGGCGCATTGATATCATTAGTTCCCGAAGGGACTACTTGAGCTCCCTTAAGATATTCCAGACGAGAGGCAGACAGTACCCTGGCACCAGTTTGCAAAGTATATTTAGAGTAATTTTTCTTGAACGATATTCAAGTTTTCTTCCCTGAATTATTACTTGCAACAATAGAGAATTAACCTTTAAATTTGAAATAATAAAGAACAGTCACACGTCCGTATAGCAAGATTGGAAATCATTGCTTGGTCTCTTTCCAGCTGGCTGGACCCGTTCCACCTAGTTCTAGGGTTGGCCATAGTTTTGCCGATGCTAAGGCGTAAACTATTTTCGGATGGCAACTATCATTCATTTGTTTGTTTATCCATTTCATCATGGCATTCTCCTGCTGGTCGCGGCATTCCTATCAACAATGGTTCCCTGACTATACAATTTACAAAGCCGACGGATACTTCAAAGGATTTATACTGACAATACTGTAGCAGTCATAAATTATATTTACTTTGTAATATGTATCAGTGTTCCTGTGAGATGGTTGGGCCAATCAGCTCACAGGGCGCATTGATATCATTAGTTCCCTTAGGGACTACTTGAGCTTCCTTAGGATATTCCAGACGAAGAGCAGACGGTACCCTGGCACCAGTCAGTAAGGATCGCCTCGGCCTCTCTCCGGCCTCCTTGTCCACTCGACGCTCACAACGTGTGCTATCTTCGCCTGAAGATATTTGAACTTCTTCTTTCGGACACTGTCCTAAGTTTCCTTATATCTATACCAAACGGTATAGGTAACCTCAAATATACGAAAAAAAATGTTTGTATGTTGTTGTACAAAACCAATTTCGCTTGTTGTTGTAAAAACGGTTTCGTTTGTTTCTTTAAATCATTTCGTGTGTTAAAATAAGACAGGGGATGACAAATCCTCTATTCTTACAAAACCACACACTTCTTCGTTAGGAATATAATTTAAAATAATTAGATGTGCTGCTTTTGTAGTTAGAATGTTTTTAGAGTGTCAAAGTGAACTTTAACAATTTTTCACAATCCATGGATACAAGACGATTGTCCACCCACAAATATCAGTGATTTTAAATATTTTTATGGTTTGAATTGAGGAAATTGCTAAAAGTAAATCCGTCCATATAGGCATACCAAATAATCGGAATGTTTATGGAAGGTTAACAACAGAAAAAAATCGTTTTCTCCAACTGAAACAATTCCCCCCCCCTCATATCTCATTCGATTTTCTTAGTTTTTAATTTATCATTCTGACGTTTCCTCTTAGAGGGTCAGACGATAAGGCGTTAAGGAAAATTTAAGCAATTTTCTTTCTTTTTCAACCCGCCCGTTTCATTGATTAAAAAATGTTTCCTCTGAAATATATATATATATATATATATATATATATATATATATATATATATATATATACGACCATTAGTATACTTTATACAATCTTTTGTATTGTTCTTTGAAAAAGCTCAGATGCCGTGTAATGTGTTCATATTTAGAAAGTAACAACGCACATAATCGCTCATTCTGTTTATAGAGATCTAAATTATTATGGTTCGTTGATTTTATAATGATTACACTACAAGAAAGCAAGTTGTTTCAATGAAACAACTCAACAAAATAACTAGGAAATGACACTTACCTATCCTTTAATACAGCTTTCCATTTCTTGATATTTTTTGGATATCTGGAAATATTTGAATGAACGACTAATTGCGACAATATTTATGCAAGTTAATAATGAGCTCTACTTAAGGATCAACAAAGAGTCATTTTATGAGGTAATGGAGAAAATGTTTCCATGTCACAATATATTAACGTGCCCTATTAGTCTGGTTGTTAGGCACTATATACTGAATTTTTAATATAGAATGATTTTTTTTTGAAGGGGTTCTAATATTTAGTGTTAGAAGAATCAGAAAATGAGTAAATTGACCATCATGACCAGTGGCGTTTCGTAATATTAAAGTGCTTGAGACGAGATTGTAATGTATGTGTGTGGGTAATCAGACATAAGTTGAAGATTATGAACATTTATATACTATTAACGTGTCCTATTAGAATGGTTGTTAGGTACTAATTGATTAATATATTATTAATATCATTTCCTACATTGCTATCCTTTTTAAGATTTGCAAAACATTTTGAACATTGTTCTGACATAAAAATGAGGATTCATGTTTTAAAATTGCTTTCACCACAAAATACCAGATGAATTATTTTCTTAAAACATAGTTCTTCCTAAGAAATCGAAAATGATCACTCTACCTCCATCATTACATTAAAACTCATAGAATTCTGGTTAGACAATTACTAAGGAGTCAGATAAAATTGAAGGCAAGTGTCCACAAGTAGAATCGTAAACTGCCTCTAATTTGTTAAATTTGTTCAAACATAATCATTCTAAAATATTTTTCACCTACATTTTCTTACAAATCAACATTATTAATTAGCTGGTTTTATACATTGTACCTCATCTAAACAAATTCCATTTCTTATCGGCTGCACACTGAAATGGTGGTCAGGTTATTTCTACCATCTTTATTCATTTAAGTGTAATTGATCATAATTTTAGTCAAACGGTAATATTTTACCAATATTTTCAAACATTAATTTCAACAGATTTATATCGTACATTTTTTTATTGAAATCTGAGTTTTTCTGAACTTCTCACTTAAACAAAAACACAATAATGTTGATACATTACAGCCTAAATAATATATATAGGAGACATAAATATATCTACAATATCTGTATAGTTACCTTATTTCATAAGTATTCACCCAATGGTTTAGAACGTAGAGAATCGCAATGTTAGAATTTTTTTCCAATATTTGGAGTCAGATATCACATGACGATGCAACAGTCTTCCTTTTGTGAATTACCCTAATATAAAAAAGCGTGACAAACTTCTCTTTTCACATTTTAGGTTAGTCTACCAATCTTACAATATTACAGTCTGTCGTTTATCTGCCCAACTAAAGCTCACTTAGCTTGATGATTTCCTACTGAAATGAAACATGGACGCTTCTATGTAGCGTGTTTTCCATAGATATATTTCCATACTACTACACTTTTTCCTTATTAGTTAATCCTAAAATAAACTTCACAAAATATACTCACAAATTGAGCACTACTTAAGTAAATACTAAAAATATATACACAATATATTATACAACCTTATAATAGTACATGTATATATACATAAAATAATATTAATAATAATATATACACACACATTTGTATTTAATAATTGCTCATAGCAAAAACATCACACAATATTATGTATATAAGTTTTTATTCTTTCTACTTTTGCATAACTTTTGTGAAAGTTTTACCTGGTTAGTAAAACAGGCCTTGATTTTTTTTAGTTTTACATATAAAATTTTATTTCCATGACCAAACAATTATCATCAGTAAGAGGATAATACACCTTATAAAATGATCACACTGTATAAGAAAATCTGTGTATCACATTCAATATTTGTATATGAGAGGTTAAGCCCAACATTCGTGGTTATTTATGTCCAGGAATTTACATCATGTATAATTTTTAGCAAATGTAGACTAATCTTTAAACATCAGGGTTTGCTATCAAACATTGGGTTTTAATAATTCAATATAATGAAATAAAATGAGGAAAGTTGTTCCGTTATACAGTTCTCTTTGTGTATTTCCTAAACTCTAAAAAATTAGAAAGAAAACTGATTTGCCAATTTAAAAAAATCAGGGAATTATGAAATTTTCACACAAATTACTAGGTGAGATCTGAATTTCAGAACGACTTGGCTACCCAAGGTATTTTTAGGTTTTGTTTGACTAAACCATTTGTCACTACTACAACAAATAATGTTTATTTCTTTGTAATAGCCATCTGCTAAATCGATCTTTTAGCCAGACATTAGAGAGCTCGAACGTTTCTCAGCTAAATTGCAAGATAACTACTGGTAATTTCTTTGTAAAGTAGCCACTTTCTTAATTATTTTTCTGAGTAGGTTCTGGTCTTGGCCGGTTATAATAATTCGTTCCTCATTAAATGGAAAATTGCTTTTCTAGGGCGACTGCAATAAATCCTCCTTGTCAATGTAACTGGGTAAATTTTATTTGCATGTTTCTTTTACACCGAGATATTGTTGTCAATAATGAAGAACAAGATACATGGGTATCAAGTTTTTTCTCTTTTCTCATTTTAGCTCATTTTTTGTCTCAGAAAACGATTTTCCCCCTTCCTGGAGATACGATACAGTTTAATGTCTTTCTGAGTTACATAACATCCGAATGCATATTTAAGAATATTTACTATTTCTTAAACCTTGAGTAAGTAAAGCAGTAAACCATAATTATTTTATTTTCCTCAACAGACTATTTTACTGGTTGTCTTTGCTGTTTTACCGATTACACCACTATAGTTAACCTTGTCAGGTATGTTGTTACGTTCGGTGGAAAAAGCTGCACCATTTCTTTGCTCGTATGACACAGTACACAGCAATGCCGAGTTAACCTTATTTGGCCCTCGAATTTTATTTGAATATTTGTTCGAAGCTTATTTTTAATCTGAAGTGTCCTCAATTTAGGATTTTCTGACAAACCCGAGCATAGAATGATCCAAAACACCAATCGTGGTGTCTAATAGGCTTTCAAGCTATCTCCTTTTATTTTAGTTACTTCTTAAAGAATATTACTTAATATTACTTAATTTATTTATGTTACATTTAATTTCACTTTTGTTTCATTTAACTTCAGTCGAAGTTCTGAGATCAAGGAGCTAAAACTTGATCTCAGAATATATATGAGATACATATATATTCGAATATTCCATTAAAATTCTCCTTTACCAGTCAAACCTTGAGTAAGTAAAGAATTGAAGGACATTAATTTTCCTCTACCCAATAGATCAATTAACGATGTTATATTATATTTTTCTGGTGGTCTCTTGATCTTACCGAATTCTAGGACAAGAATTCATCTAGTCTGGTGAAGTATCTAGCACAGTGCTGTTAGTTGAGATAATTACCTTAGTAGAAGGTACACCATTCCCCATATTAGCCAGTGTGTAGCTGTGTCGAGGGGATCTTATTTCGGCTTTAGTTACAATATTATTTTGAATATATGGTCAGGGTTTTCTTATAGAGCTAAGTATCCTCATGTCAGGTTATGCTGACAAATCCTTGTACAGAGAGACCAAAGGCACTCGAGGATGGTGTCTAGTAGGCAATTCAAACTATCTCCACTGTGGGTTTGCATATGTTCATTAAATAGGATTTTCTTGCGAATTATGAACCATAATCTACATAATGACTTTAAATGTGTCTTTATATTAGCTTTGTCAGCCAATCTTGAGCCATGATCTGTACAAAAAAGGTTCGCTTTTTAAAAATGTTAATTAAGGATAAAGGGGTCAGTTAATGGGGTCAACACTTGATTTCTTCATGGGTTATGAATATATTTGAGTGCTCGTTTAGGAATCTTCTCATTTAATAAACTTTACCCAGTAAAGCGGATTGAGATCGAATATCTATCTTTAAATGAGATTTGTCTGTGAATAATGAAACACAATCTGCACTAGAAAACGTTTCTTCCTTTATTTTACTTCGTTTGATTCTGAGAAACGACTTGAATTCTATATAAAATACATAGATATCCGAGTGTTTAATGAACAGTCTCCTCTACACCTAAAATGTTGAGTTTGTAAAACAGCGAGATCACTAATTCTCCTCTCCGCAATTGAGCACTTAACTATGTTATAGTTTATTTTTATTATTATCCTTTTGTGATTCTGCCAAATTCAAGGAAAATAATTGAACTTTTCTTAAATATGTATCTTTATATTACCTTTGTCTGCCAATGTTGAGCCACGATCTTTATAAAAATAAGGTTTCCTTTTTTATTTTAATTTAAGATCAAGGGGTCACTTACTGGGGTCAATACTTGGGTTCTTTATGAGTTATAAATATATATGAGTGCTCGTTTTTGAATCTCCTAATTTTCGAAACTTAAGTCAGTAAAGCAATTTGAGATCACGTATCTTTAAATGAGATTTGTCTGCGAATAATGAGATACAGAATAAGTTTTCTCCCTTTTTTCATTTTACTTCTGTTTATTCTGAGAAACCAAGGAGACCCTTCTGTGGGCTCAAACTTGAATTCTATATGAAATACATAGATATTTCTACCTCTGACATGCTGACTTTGTAAAGCAGCAAGAGCACTAATGTTTCTCTCCCCAATTCATCACTTTACTATGTTATAGTTTATTTGAATTGTCTTTTCGTTATCTTGCCGAATTCAAGAGCAATAATCAGGTTGGTCTGCTGACCTATCAGTTAAGTGATGTAACTTGAGGTAAAATTACTAGAAGGTGATCATTCCCCAGATGAGGTAGTTTCTAGCTGTGTCAAGGGTATCTTATTTGCACCTCGAATACTATGTTATTGTTAAACTTTGGTCATGGTTTACTTGTAGGGTGAATTATCCTCATGTCAAGTAGTCCTGACAAACTCCTTATTGTATAAAGAAAAGTTGTCTGTCTATCTGTCCAGGTAAAAATAAAAACTACACAAGACACACCCACACCATTGGTTTCTGTCTCTGGGGTCACCTCTGATCCTAAGTCTGATTCAAACTTTTCCATTCAAACTTACAGCCTTGGTTATGCAACAACTATGAAGGTGGTTTAAAAAATTCTGTAGCAATAGTGAGAACGTTTAAGATGAAGAATGTCGATGACGACCACGCATACTTGACAATGAACGCTTGAAAGCAATTGCTGAATGAAACTCATGGCAAAGTGTCAGAGACATGTCTAAAGCACTTGATGTAGGAATTTCAATTGTTTCCGACCATTTGAACATAATTGGTAATGTGAAAAAACTGATAACTGTGTTCCACATGAACTGAATAAAAAAATCTTTGTTTTTGAAATCCATTATTGTTTTCCAATCCAACTCATAGAATCTGAAGGAAAGACATACATTTGATTTTTACTCTGATAACTTCTATCACCACTTGTCTTTGGAATTCCCTCCCTGTTCCTTGTTTCCCCACTGTACCAACATGCAGAAAGTTTGAATTTGCAAGTTAACCTTGAAATAATTCATTCCTATAAACGATGAAGCACACACTTCACAAGATTGATTTTTTTCTATTTAGAGTGTGTTCGCATGTGTTTCATTAAAGTTGATCTTTGTCTGAATGATGAGCAACAAACTTCACAAGAATAAGGTTTTTCTCCAGTGTGTATTCGCATATGTCCCTTTAATTGTGATGACGTTGTAAATGATGAGCTACACAATGTACAAGAATAAGGTCTCTCTCCAGTGTGGGTTCGCATGTGCCTCGTTAACTTACCATTTTCTGGGAATGATGAGCCACAAACTTCACAAGAATAAGGCTTCTCTCCAGTGTGTGTTCTCATATGTGTCTTTAAAGAAAATTGTCTTGCAAATGATGAATCACAGACTTCACAAGAATAAGGCTTCTCCCCAGTGTGCGTTCGCATATGTGTCTTAAAATGAAATGGCGTTATAAATGATGAATCGCACAATTCACATGAATAACAATTATCTCCTTTGTGGTGTTTCATGTGTTTTCTTAAAACAGAATTATCTGCAAATTTTAAGCCACAAATTGTACAAGAATAATTTTTCTCCTCAGTGTGTGTTCGCATGTGTATCTTTAAAGAAGATGATGTTAGAAATGACGAGCCACATATTTCACAAGAATAAGGCTTTTCTCCGGTGTGAGACTGAATGTGTTTTTTCAAAATAGACAACCTGGAAAATGATGAGTCACACACTTCACAAGAATAAGGTTTTTCCCCAGTGTGAGTACGTATGTGGTTCTTTAAGGTAGAATTATCGGCAAATGTTGAGCCACAAATTTCACAAAAATAAGGCTTCTCCCCAGTGTGGATTCGCATATGTTTCTTTAAATAAGATATTGTTGAAAACGATCCGTCGCACATTACACAAGAATAAGGTTTTTCACCAGTGTGGGTTCGTATGTGTGTCCTTAACGTAGCATTATTAACAAAAGATGAGCCACAAATTTCACAAAAATAAGGCTTTTCTCCAGTGTGGATTCGCATATGTCTCCTTAAATAAGATATTGTTGAAAACGATGAATCGCATACTTCACAGGAATAAGGTTTTTCACCAGTGTGGGTTCGTATGTGTGTTCTTAACGTAGCATTATTAACAAAAGATGAGCCACAAATTTCACAAAAATAAGGTTTCTCCCCAGGGTGAGTTCGCATGTGCATCTTTAACTCAGATTTATTTGTGTATAATGAGTCACAAATCTCACAAGAAAAACCCTTTAATGACATAGTATATGATGAAAAACAGACTTTACAAGAATTAGATTTCCCTCCAGCATTTCTACACATATTGGTTTTCAATGGGATTTTTTCCAGGAATTGATGTCATGATATAATAAGACAACATTTTTATTTAACATTGCGTAATTGATATTACTAAATAGAATCTTGGAAATGGTTAGCGATATATTTCAGAATAATAGATAATAGGACTCTTTCAATTTTCTCCATTGTCTCTGTTTCCTGTAAAGGAACAATATATTTTATTTAACAATTAAAATATTAAATAAAACATGCAAATATTAATTATAGAAATATTATTTTCTCCTACAAGTTTTTAGCGCTATTATTTGTATTACAGGGAACTAACTGACCCAAGTTTAATATATGTATTAAATGTAAATACTAATAGAGTGATTCGTGATAGATATTCTGATTTGGAGATCGGAAGGAAACCAAGTAACTTATTTAAATTACGATAGAATAACACTTCAAATATCATACATAGAACCTATTAAATAGATTATTCAAGATTTGATTTCCAAATAAACAAAGTAAGATGAAGTAAAATTAAGCAGAAATTTCATTTTTACAAAGTCTCCTTAGAAAACTATTAGAATATTAGTTTTTTTGAAAAATAATAAAAGTCTGATATGCCGTTAATAGGATAATTCTTTCTGAAACAATTAGTACAAGTTCATGCTCACATTTTTATGAAACTGAAATTATCTGAGTTCCACATGCTATCTGATATAGGGAAGAAGTATGTTAAAGGATGTGGGTTATAAATCGTAAAAATGAACACAGACGAATAGTCTAACTAAACTGTCTCATCTTTTTAACATCTAATTTATCTCAAGACTCACAAATACATTTTTTCTTTATACTTTTTTCAAAGAAAATAGCAATAATGACAACATTCTTAGTAGTCATTGTGTTGGGATCGTAAAACTAACAATACATAATATGGACTCTATGGAAGCTTGATGTGCTAGTTACGGTAAGTCATCAGTCTGGCTTCATTCTATTTATTAGTACAAACCAAATCAAAATTCTGGGTGAAGTTCACTGAAATTAGTTTCCTGTAATCAAAATAGAAAATTCATATTTTAATGTCAAGACTAGGTGTGAAGTGTTCAGTTTAACAACATTCTAGCAACATACAAAGTGTAACCAAAATAGAAGAATCACATTTCCCTGGCCAGTTATCATTACACGAGACATGTAACCAACTTGAGTTAAAAAAAAAAAATGGGGGGGGATGCGAATTATTTTTACTTATTCAATAAAAACACGTTAAAATTTAGTCAATTTTGTTTTTTCCCCCTGGTTTCACTGTAAATGGTGGGCGTGCTTTTTTAAAATCTGAAATTAGCGAATTATAGCAAAATAAAATAAAACAACCATGATGAAAAATACTTGTGTTTGGCAAAGTAAATGTGACAATAAGAAATACATAGATTAAAAACATTGTAGACATTCTCAAGTTTACGAATCATACTGAACTAATATCGTTATTATTTAGAAACCCAGTCTTAACATGGTGTTAACTAATCTATACTTTCACATGACATTTTAGTGTGGAAGGTACGAATTTTAGGGTATGTATTAGGGAATTAGGGTAAGGGAATTAAGGTCAAGGGGTCCGAATTTTAGGTTGAGGGAATCAAGGTTAGGGTTCGGGGGTAGTACAGAGGGTCCGAGTTTTAGGGTAAGGGAATTAGGGTTAGTATTAAGGTTAGGGGGTTCGAGTTTTAGGGGTAGGGAATAAGGGTTAGTGTTAGGGAATAAGGGTTAGGGAATTGAGGTTAGTGTTGATGGGAGGTAAGTTTTAGGGTTGGGGAATTAGAGTTAGGGAATTAGGGTTGGGTGGGCGAGTTTTATGGTAAGGTAATTACGGAACTAGGGTAAAAATAAGTTTAAAATCCCCTTTTCAAATTCGGAAAACTCGTCGATTACATGTCTAAATTTCTACGTGGTTTTATTGGATAATTAAAAACATATACCCCCCCCCCCAAAAAAAAAATATATATATATTGGAAACTCACGTCGCGTATATGTCTCGTTTCACGCTATTTTTAGATTGTTTAAATGTAACCACACACAAAAAAGTCAAATTCGAACTTATTTAGGGTGTAAACTGCGCCGGATATGATAGTAATAGGGGTGGGACGAAATGGGTGAAAATTTCAGATTCATGCGAGTAGTATTTTTTTGTGTTCATTTATACATAAATAACACTAAACAATCAAACATTTTGAAAATTGGCTATTTTACATTCATGAAAACCCTTTCACAGCCTGGAAATGGTCCTAAATTGAAGTACTATATCAGATTTAACCATCTATATCCATTCATAGCTTTTGAGGATGGTTTAGGACCGGCAATGTCGCATGAAACCACTTTTTCACCGAAAATGATGGATTTTGAGTCCCGTGGAGCCCTAACGGCTATTTTTGGCCTGCACCTTCTGAATTTTGTAAAATTATCAAAATGTTTGATTGTTTAGTGTTATTTATGTATAAATGAACACAAAAAAATACTACTCGCATGAATCTGAAATTTTCACCCATTACGTCCCACCCCTAATCGTAAACATTTACCTTTTTTTATTAAAAACATATTTGGGTCCTCTCTTTTTTTTTTTGCTTATACTTGAGAAAATATAAGAACGAAATAAAATGTATGGCTCTCCAGAAGGGTTCGCGATCCCGCATACTTCTGGGTTAACCTGAAGTAAATTTCATGTATGGATGATCATAAATGATAAAAGAAACTTTTTTTTAACGGAATATTTAGAATTGTATTTTTGTATAATAAAATAAGTTGTGAGCAAAACAAATTATCAAATATATGTTTGTTTATATTTTTATGAAAATATAACAAATCTTTAATTTAAAAAAAATCTGTTTTTTTAATTGACATAAATAAATTTTTTAAATGTCTAGCGCTGACAACTTCAACAGCTACCTTCAAGAATTTCTTTGGCTGCGCCGAATAAAACAAAATTATTTCAGCAATATTCTTTATTGTATACGCTTTTATTATTCTTTTTAAATACTTTAAATTATGTTGCTGTTTCACAAAATACAAAAGATATTTGCTTTAAAAATTACTATTAAAATACTAACCTATTTTATTATATTTATATAAAAAATCAAAACACACATATCATGTTGCTGTTTCACAAAATACAAGACATTTCAAAACTTTATTTAAATAAATAAATAGAAGACATTTCAACATATTTATTTCATAAAAAAATATTTTTTATTAAAGATTTGTGGTATTTTCATAAAAAAACAAAAACAAAAAGACATGTCAACATATTTGATTTATAAAACAGATTTGATATAGTTTAATAAAAAAGCAACTTATTTTATTATGCTAAAAATACAATTCTAAATTTTCCGTTAAAAAAAATTATTTTATCATTTATGATCATCCGTACATGAAATTTACTGCAGGATAACCCGGAAGTCAACGAGATCGCGAACTTTTTTGAAGAGCCAAATTTATTTAATTTTTTGAAAAGTTATAATTCAGTTTAATCAGGTGATCTTAATATGGAGAAATCACAGAATTAAAAAAAAAAGCAATAAAAACAAACGAAATCCAATTAAGTCAAAATCTTTTTTGATTAAATTAAATTTAAACATCTACAACAAAATAAGTTTTAAAACTCGAACTTAAAATTCAATCGTAAAATGAGCGCAATGAAAAGCATTTCGGTAGTAAATTGGCTTACCTTAATATATTTCTTTCATCGTATTTGTTTTCTTTGGAAAAAGGAAATCAATCAAATAATAAGATCTTAATAAAAGTAAAGATTTTAAAATTTATATTCCTTTCATGAAGCGTTGAATTATTTTGTGATAATTGGAGAGTTGACAAGGGAGATAATTCAGTATAAAGTCAACAAGGGAGATAATCTATATATTTAAGTTATGACTAATGAGATCACATCCTCGGCCTTTTGGCTAAGATCAAAGTGTAGTATCTGTTCCGATGGATACTGCACGCCTGTCCTGTGCAGTTCTAGGAGGTCCACCCTCCCAGGCTTCGCCTCCCCTCTTTGGGGAGGAGTAAGTTTATTGCTTACTGTCTGAGGCGCCCCTACCGGGGAATGCCGACGGGGCTGCCCAGGCAATTTTTAAATGGCCAGAGTGCTCACCTCTCGAGCGCTGGCTTTTAACCCCACTTACTCGACCCGATCTTGGGTCACATCTTACTTGTGGGAGTAAGATAAAACTGGCCTTGTGCCTAACTCCGAGAGGAGTAAATAAACATCCTCGGCGTTTTGGCCAAGATCAAAGTGTAGTATCTGTTCCGATGGATACTACCCCCCATAGACTGGTATTGTCTTGGCTTTCGGGGCTTGATTTACGCCGGTCTATGGGTCTGTCCTGTGCAGTTATAGGAGGTCCATTCTCCCAGGCTTTGCCTCCCGTCTTTGGGGTGGAGTAAGTTTATCGCTTACTGCATGAGGCGCCCCTACCTGGGAATACCGACGGGGAGTGCTCATCTTCTCGGGCGCTGGCTTTTCAAATCTCACTTTCCGACCTTGTGTCACATCCATCTATTGTGTGTAGGTGTTAAATAACTATTGTGTGGCTGAGTGACTCACGTTGTTACGCGTCTGTTTATAATTAAGACTTATTTCAAACAATAATAGTCAATTAATTTAATGCCCAACCGATACTTTAACAACATTAATTTCTTTTTCAAAACTATTACTATTTAAAAAAATTTAACCGCTATGCCCCCCCTCCCCTACAAAAAACAAAACTAATCAAATCTAATTCGAATTGATAGTTTAAAGGCTTCCAAATCACTTTAAAAAATTCACGACATAAAAATCATTTTCGGCAGTTTTTACACATTATTATCGATAACAAAAAATGATGGTCACTCTACGGAGACTTTTCGTAACAGTTCAAACTATGGAGATGATTTTGAAGCCTTTAAACTGTCAATTTGAAAGTAATTTCTGGTTAGAATCAAAGTTAAAAGGTAAAACAATGTTGTTTTTTATGATCGCTATTTTTTTCTCTTTCTGTCTCGGAAAAAAGGATAGAAAAGTCTGATTTAAGGAAATAAAAAGTTAAAAAAGAAACGTAGAAATCAAATTAGTAATTTAAAATTAATTTTAACGCTTAACGACTCCATTGAGGAAATGTATGTTCGTTTGTTTACGAATACATTTCAAATTTACAGAATTTATATCTGAGAAAAAAAATGTCAAAAAGGCACTTCTTTAGTTTAGCTGTGAAGCAGAAATCAATTTTGAAGAGTAACATTCACTCCTAACCCAGTAGTTCAGACTGTGAATTTTCGGTGCTTGTTCCCGGTTTCCGCCAGACGAAAAATTATTTATGTGTGAAAACAATATCATGTACTTACTTCAGTGGTATTTTATTGTTCAATGTTGAAAAAAGTAGGGAAAATTATCCACTAGAACTTTAATTACAAATATTTTTATATTTTTCGTAACGTACGAGTAACTTCGATGATTATGGCTTCATTGGCGACAGGTCGGCAGAAGGCAAGGGCAGATAATTTGCGGTGGTGCAATCTTTAAAAGAATGCAGTATTTACAAAGTAAATTGTAAAAATAATAAATATCAAAATACTTTTAAACATTTTTTAATAATTAATTTATTTTTTAGTCCAGGTTTGACTTATTTTGGTGGGCTTCTGTCCGGTGAGCAGATAATTTGCGGTGCTATGTCAATCTATACTGGGAGACGCACACACATATCTTAGTAAAAAGGAAACTTATTACAGACTCCATTTCCCTCAGTGAATTTTTATGTACTACCATGAGAAAAACGGATTTTACACGTAAACTGGTTCACCAATTGGCTGAAGTGCCTGTACAGAGATAATATAAGTGAGACACATTGGTATCAGAAGAAGGCCAACACTAAACTTAAGAGTAAGAAAATTCAAACTCATTTGAAGTGTATTTATAAAATATTTAATTACCTTGTGACAATTTAGTCTGGTTTTAATTTAATGTTGTAGATGTAAAAAAATATAATCTCTCAACTCGCTGTTCTGTTGTGGCATTCACCCTAGGTAGTGTGAGCAGGTTTACTCCAAAAGGAATTTTAAATTATCTAGTAGTCGACAGTCGCATATATCTCCCAGTCAGGTGACATGATTATGACAATGTTTATTTTAAAAAAAATATTACGTAGCTGCGTCACCGCCTTCTCACATAGAATGGCTGATATTCCCAAATGGTCACCTATCTGGAACTGACAAGGCTTAACTTCTTTTAACTTCAGTTCTTTAAAAGATTTAGTGTGTCAATGTGATTATGCAGTGCTTAAAATAAATTAGTAGAACATATCCGAACTCAGGTTTCAAATTCTGAGTTCTGATATGTTCTATTGATGAGCCCAAATGAGGGCGAAACTCGAAATTTAAGACTTCTGGTTTGTAGCTTTCATGGGTTGTGGGCTGCGGCGTTGTCTGATTGTGGAAATAACATATATATATATATATATATATATATACATATATAACATATATATATATATATATATATATATATATATATATATATGTTATCTCACATTTTAAAAAATCTAATATTTATTTGCTCGCTAGGTTAGCTTGTTGGATGACATCGTCTTAGTGAGTATAAAATCCTACTTGTGAGACATCGGCCTGTGTCTATAAGTAGTTGGATGACTACACCCCTTGTTGAGAAGAGTAGGTACATTCCACAGTAATCCTTTGCCACTGTTTGCTTAATCTGCATAAGTTAATAGACTTTTTTGTATGTGGTGAGGTGGCTCAGTGGCAGAGTACTTGCTTCGCATGTGTGGGTTTCAAATTCTGAGTTCGGATATGTTCTACTGATGAGCCCAACTCCGGTTTGTGGCTTTCATGTGTTTTGCGATGCGGCGTTGTCTGATTGTGGAAATAATATATATATATATATATATATATATATATATATATATATATATATATATATATGTATGTACATCTGATCCCAACCCCTTAAAGAGGTCACCTATTCGCAAA
>OY744525.1:112463405-112593405 GCA_963556195.1 Sepiola atlantica
TAAAGAGTAATGAGTTTCTTTTTTACCTGTGTATAATACAATGTGTGGTTTTCACTTTACATTTTGTAAAGAGTAATGAGTTTCTTTTTTACCTGTGTATAATACAATATGTGGTTTTCACTTTACATTTTGTAAAGAGTAATGAGTTTCTTTTTTTACCTGTGTATAATACAATGTGTGGTTTTCACTTTACATTTTGTAAAGAGTAATGAGTTTCTTTTTTACCTGTGTATAATACAATATGTGGTTTTCACTTTACATTTTGTAAAGAGTAATGAGTTTCTTTTTTACCTGTGTATAATAAAATGTGTGGTTTTCACTTTACATTTTGTAAAGAGTAATGAGTTTCTTTTTTACCTGTGTATAATACAATATGTGGTTTTCACTTTACATTTTGTAAAGAGTAATGAGATTCTTTTTTACCTGTGTATAATACAATATGTGGTTTTCACTTTACATTTTGTAAAGAGTAATGAGTTTCTTTTTTATCTGTGTATAATACAATATGTGATTTTCACTTTACATTTTGTAAAGAGTAATGAGTTTCTGTTTTACATGTGTATAATACAATATGTGGTTTCACTTTACATTTTGTAGAGAGTAATGAGTTTCTTTTTTACCTGTGTATAATACAATATGTGGTTTTCACTTTACATTTTGTAAAGAGTAATGAGATTCTTTTTTACCTGTGTATAATACAATATGTGGTTTTCACTTTACATTTTGTAAAGAGTAATGAGTTTCTTTTTTATCTGTGTAATAGACAATATGCAGTTATACATGTTACATTTTTGTAAAGAGTAAGGACTTTCTCTTTTAGCTGTAAAGAAGACAGTATGTAGTTTTTCATTTTATATTTTGTAAGGAGTAATGAGTTTCTCTTTTACCTACATAATAGACAGTATGTTGTTATCACTTTACATTTTGTAAAGAGAAAACAGTTTCTCTTTTACCTGTGTATTAGACAGTATGTAGTGTTTTACTTTGTATTTCCAAACAAGTAGTTTCTCTTTTACCTGTGTATTAGACAGTATGTAGTGTTTTACTTTACATTTTGTAAAAGGTAATGCAGAAATTTCTCTTTTACTTGTGTTATAGTTAGTATGAAGTCTTCATTTTACATTTTCTAAAGAGTAAATAGATTCTTTTTTACCTGTGTAAGAGACACTATGTAGTTTTCCATTTCATTTTTGTAAAGAACAAGAGGTTTCTTTATTATATCTGTAATAGACAGTATTCAGTTTTTTTATCTTAATTTGTTAAAGATAATGGAGTTTCTCTTTTATCTCTGCAATAGATAGTATCAAGTTTTTCTTTTAACATTTACAAAAGATGAATAGTATCATTTTAACCTATGTAATAGACAGTATGTCGTTTTTTACATAACTTTTTGTAACAAGTAAGGAGTTTGTCTTTTACATGTGTAATATACAGACTGTAGTTTTTGACTTTACCTTTTGTAAAGAATAAATAATTTCCCATTACTTGTGTAATAGACAATATGTAGTTTTAACTTTACATTTTGTAAAGAGTGCAGAGTTTCTCATTTACCTGTGTAATTGAAAGTATGTACTTTACACTTTACGTTTTGTAACGAGTAAGGAGTTTTCCATTCACAGTATGTAGTTTATACTTTACAAAGAGTAAAGAGACTCTTTAACCTGTGTAATAGACATTATGTAGTTTTTCACCTCACTTCATGTAAAGAGAAGAGTTTTTTTTGTAAAGATTAAAAAGTTTCTCTTTTACCAATACAGTATGTAGTTTTCATTTTATATTCTGTAAAGAGTAAGGGGTTTCTCGTTTACCTGTGTAATAGACAGTATGTAGTTTTTCACTTTACTTTTGTAGAGTAAGTTTTTATTTTACCCTTAATGTTTAATTTTACTTCAGTCGAAGTTCTCAGAAATCAAGGGGCCCTTTCCTGGGGCTAACACTTGATCTCTATGAGATACATAGATACCCAAGTATTCTATTAAAATTCTCCTTTATTTCTCAAGCATTGAGTTAGTAAAAAAGTTAAGAATAATTTCTTCTCTCCCCAACTGACCAGTCAAGTATGTAGTAGTATACCTTTTTTGTAGTCTGTTGGTCTTACCGGATTCCAGGACAAGAATTCATCTAGTCTGGTGGAGTATCCAGCTACGTGGTGTTACTTGAGGTAACATCACTAGGAGAAGATGCACTATTCCTCGTATGAGAGGATCTTATTTGTGCTGCGGATACTGTGTAATTGACAGTATGCAGTTTTAACTGTACTTTTTGTAAAGAGTAATGAGGTTTCTCTATTACATTTATAATAGACAGTGTGCTGATTTCTAGGCTGCCCGTTGCAAGTTTCTTGACACAAAAATTTTAAAAAACAAATTTGCTTTCGGGATGCAAATACAAACAGGTACACACTTAGGGGAGTTTAAGGAAAGGTCACAAACATAAATGTCATGACAAATTATGTCCCATTGAAGCAGTGATGTCACAATACCGTGTGAAAGAAAGAAGGGTGGTTTTAGTCAGTTTCTGGAAGTAGTGACAAGCAGACGCAAATCCAGAATATAAATCAAAAAAGGAAAATGGAAATTAAATTACTAGAAAAAATCATGATAGTGCCACTCTTAATCCTACCTTATAGCTAAGTATTTTAGTTAAGAACATTCTTGGCCTCTCTCAATTTATTGTTTATGTATGAAATTTATTTGTATTACGAGATTTCTCTCAGAAATAATGACCCATTAAACTCTCAGTCGGCTCTGCACCTTTCTTCTATGTGCATAAAAAGTTCTTGATTTACGACACGGCTGCGATGATGATGATGATGATGATGATGACAGCAGAATGTGGCCCAATAGTTGATGGTAGTTACGACAATACCGATGTGTCTTTATTAAAAAAAAGAGTTAAAACCACTGAGAACATGTGAAGTTAGTGACATTGATTTTGAGAAGGCAACACATAACATATATATATATATATATATATATATATATATATATATATATATATATATGTATACATATATCTCAGTCTGAGCCACTTTTATGAAACGTTGAGTTTTAGATCTTTTTCTGTTCATTTTTAATTCATAACGTCGGATAATTTTATCATTTCATTTATCACATTGATATATATATATATGTACACATATATCGGTATGTATATATATGTATATCCGTGTATATATATATATATATATATATCCGTGTATATATATATGTGTATATATATATATATATATATATATATATCCGTGTATATATATATGTGTATATATATATATATATATATATCCGTGTATATATATATATATATATATATATATATATATATATATATCCGTATATATATATATATATATATATATATATATATCCGTGTATATATATATATATATATATATATATATATATATATCCGTGTATATATACATATATATATATATATATCCGTGTATATATATATATATCCGTGTATGTATATATATATATATACATATACATATATCCGTATATATATATACATATAAATATATCGGTATATCTATACATATACATATATCAGTATATATATATATACATATACATATATCGGTATATATATACATATACATATATCGGTATATATATACATATACATATATCGGTATATATATATATATACATATATCGGTATATATATATATACATATATCGGTATATATATATATATATACATATATCGGTATATATATATACATATATCGGTATATATATATATATACATATATCAGTATATATATATATACATATATCGGTATATATATATATATATATATATATATATATATATACATATATCGGTATATATATATACATATATCGGTATATATATATATATATATATATATACATATATTGGTATATATATATATATATATATCGGTATATATATATATATATATCGGTATATATATATATATCGGTATATATATATATATATATCGGTATATATATATATATCGGTATATATATATATCGGTATATATATATATATATATATATATATCGGTATATATATATATATATTGGTATATATATATATATATATCGGTATATATATATATATATATCGGTATATATATATATATATATATATATATATATATATATCGGTATATATATATATATATATATCGGTATATATATATATATATATATCGGTATATATATATATATATATATATATATATATATATATATATATATATATATATACATATATCGGTATATATACATACATATACATACTGATATATATATACATATATTGGTATATATAAACATACTGATATATATATATATATATACATATATCGGTATATATAAACATATTGATATATATATATATATACATATATCGGTATATATAAACATACTGATGTATATATATATACATATATCGGTATATATAAACATACTGATATATATATATATCGGTATATATATATATACATACTGATATATATATACATATATCGGTATATGTATATATATCGATATATGTATATATATATATCAGTATGTATATACATACTGATATATATATATACATATATCGGTATATATATACATACTGATATATATATACATATATCGGTATATATATACATACTGATATATATATATACATATATCGGTATATATATACATACTGATATATATATATACATATATCGGTATATATATACATACTGATATATATATATATACATATATCGGTATATATATACATACTGATATATATATACATATATCGGTATATATATACATACTGATATATATATATATATATACATATATCGGTATATATATACATACTGATATATATATATACATATATCGGTATATATATATACATACTGATATATATATATATACATATCGGTATATATATATACATACTGATATATATATATATACATATCGGTATATATATATACATACTGATATATATATATATACATATCGGTATATATATATACATACTGATATATATATATATATATATACATATATCGCTATATATATACATATCGGTATATATATATACATACTGATATATATATATATATATACATATATCGCTATATATATACATACTGATATATATATATACATATATCGCTATATATATATATATACATACTGATATATATATATATATATATATACATATATCGGTATATATATATATATATCGGTATATATATATATATATACATACTGATATATATATATATATACATATATCGGTATATATATACATACTGATATATATATATATATATATACATATATCGGTATATATATACATACTGATATATATATATATATATATACATATATCGGTATATATATATATATATACATACTGATATATATATATATATACATATATCGGTATATATATATATACATACTGATATATATATATACATATATCGGTATATATATACATACTGATATATATATACATATATCGGTATATATATACATACTGATATATATATACATATATCGGTATATATATATACATACTTATATATATATACATATATCGGTATATATATATACATACTTATATATATATACATATATCGGTATATATATATACATACTGATATATATATACATATATCGGTGTATATATATACATACTGATATATGTATACATATATATATTGATATAAATACATATATATATTGGTATATATATGTACTTATTGATATATATATATATACATATATTGGTTTATATATATGTACTTATTGATATATATATATATATATATATATATATATATATATATATTGATGTATATATCATTTAGATATGTAACTGCATAAATGCCATTTACAGGTGATATAATTATATCTATAGTTACCTTATTTAATAAGTATTTACCAAATAATTTTTAATACGGAGAATAGCCTGTTAGCAATTGTTTACAATATTTGGAGTCAGGTATCACATGAACATACAACAGTTTAATTAAAATAGTGTGACACACTTTCTCTTTTCACTTTTTTTGTTAGTCTGCTATTGTTACAACATTACAGTCTAGCACTTATCTACCCACAACAAAAGCTTATTTAGCTTGATGATTTCCTGCTGAAATCAAACATGGACACTTCTATGTAGCATGTTTTCCATATGTATAATTCATACTACTACAATTTGTCTAAATTTATTAATCATAGAAAAACATCACGAATTATTTATATAAGTTTTTATTCTTTCTATTTTTTACATAAAAATGTTTACCTGTCCTTGATTTTGTAGTTTTACATATAAAATTTTATTTCGATGACTCAACAATTATCTTCAGTAAGAAGATAAAACACCTTATAAAATGATCACACTGTATACAGGAATGTGTGTATAACATCTAACCTCTGTATATGATAAGTTAAGCCCAACATTTGTGGTTATATATAGTTACATGAATTTACATTACATATAATTTTTAGCAAATGTAGACTAATAAGGAAACATCAGGGTTTACTATCAAACATTCGACTCGTATAATTCAATATAATGAAATACAGTGAGGAAAGTTGTTTCATTATTGACAGTCCTCTTTGTGAATTTCCTGAACTCTAAAAAATTAGAAACAAAAGTGATTTGCAACTTACTAAAAAAAAATTAGGATTTATTTCATTTGCACTAAAATAACTCATCCAGTGATTTTATCAAGGTAATTTAAAAAAATCTTTTACTAAACCACTTGTCGCTACCACAACAGATATAATGTTTATTTCTTTCAAAGACTACATCATTTTGAAGTTACTGGTATTTTGCAAGTTTTAGCATTTGCTTCATTTAAGCTAGAGTTATACAGGACAGTTACATAAATAATAAGAGCAATGCTTTTATTCTTTTTACATTTGACCAGGTTTAGTTTTTTATGTATGTGCCTGTCTGCATATATTTGACATATCATACTGTCAATATTCCATCTGATGTTACGGATGAAGCTTCCGGCTCATTAATATACAGTGATATGTCAAGTTACATCTCTTCACATATCTTCGATTACATATCTTTTTTGTAGGAAGTGTAATCGTCATTTGCTAAATGTATCTTTTTGCCAGACATTAGAGAGCTCGAACTTTTCACAGCTAAATTGCAAGATAAGTACTCGTAATTTCTTTTTAAAGCAGCCATTTTCATAAATCTGTTTCTGAGTAGGTTCTGATCTTGATCGATTTTCTCCTCATTAAATGGAAAATTGCTTTTCTAGGGTGACTGCAGTAAAACCTCCTTGTCAATGTAACTGGGTAATTTTGGTTTGCATGTTTCTTTTTAAATGAGATATTGTTGTCAATAATGAACAACAAAATACACAGCTATCAAGTTTTTTATTTTTTTTAATTTTAGCTCATTTTGATCTCAGAGATCGATGTACCCCTTTCTGTATGTATATTTAAGAATATTTCCTATTTCTTAAACCGTAACTAAACAAAGCAGTATACAATAATTATTTTCTTTTTGCAAACATACCTCTTAACTGTTAGTTTATTTTGCTGGTTGTATTCGCCTTGTTTTACCCGATTCGACCACCATAATAGAGCTTGGCAGGTGCGGTAGAGAGCTTTGTGTTGTTATTTGTGGTGGCATCGCTGGAAGAAGGTGCACCATTTCTGTCATATGACAGTACACAGCAATGCCGAGTAAACCATATTTGGCTCTCGAATACAATGTTATTTTTATTTAAACATTTGGTCGAGGCTTATTTCTAATCTGAAGTGTCCTCATGTTAGGATTTTCTTAGAAACCCATGTATAGAATGAATGGTTTCTAATAGGCTTTCAAGTTATTTCCTTTTATTTTAGTTAATTCTTATGTTACATTTATATCTTTTGTTTCGTTTTACTTCAGTCAAAGTTCCTAGAAATCAAGAGACCTATTCCAGAGGCTTTACTCGAATATTGTTCTTCTTTACCTGTCAAACGCTGAGTTAGTAAATAAGTTAGGAACATTACTTTTTCTCTCCCCAATTGACACGTGAACTATGTTATAGTATATCTTTCTTGTGGTCTATTGGTCTTACTGGAGTCCAGGACAATAATTCAATTAGTCTGGTGCAGTATGCAGCTAAGTGTTGTTACTTGAAGTAACATCACTAGTAGAAGGTGCACCATTCCTTGTATGAGCCAGTGCATAGCCAAACCGAGATTTTATTTAAGCTTTGAATACTATGTTATTTTGAATATTTAGTCAGGGTTTACTTGTAGGGTAAAGTATCCTCATGTCAGGTTTGCCTGACAACCCCTTTTACAGAGAGACCGAAGACAATCGAAGACGTTCTCTAGTAGGTAATTCAAACTCTCAGAGATATATTCACTGTGGGTTAGCATATGTTCATTAAATTGAATTATATATGAAATACATAGAGATTCGAGTGTTCAATGAAAGTTCTCCTTTACCTCTAAATTGCTGAGTTTGTAAAGCAGCAAGATAACGAATTTTCCTCTCTACTATTAAGAACTTAACTATGTTATAATTTATTTTATTTATGGCCTTTTCATGATCCAATTTAGTGAAGTAACATGAGGTAAAATTACGAGGTTATCATTCCTCGTATGAACCAGTTATGTTGGAAGATCTTATTTCTGCCTTGAATACTATTTTATTGTGAAAATTTAGTAAGGGTATACTAGTAGGGTGAAATATCCTCATGTAAGGTTGTCCTGACAAACCACTGTGCAGAGACCAGAGACTCTACGATGGTGTCTACTTACTTTACTTATTGAGACGTTATTTAATATGTATACAAATATTAGTGAAAACAATGGCGAAGCATAATTATTTCTCTTCTTACTTTACTTATTGAGACGTTATTTAACATGTATACAAATATAAGTGAAAACAATGGCGGAGCATAATTATTTCTCTTCTTACTTTACTTATGTCGACGTTATGTAATATGTATACAACTATTAGTGGAACAATAGCGGAGCATAGTATGAATTTGCAAGTGTACCTTTAAATCAATTACTCCTATAATTATGAAACATCACTTAACAAGATTGAGTGTGTCCGTGTGTGTTGCATTAAGGTAGATTTGTGTGTGAATGATGAGCCACAAACTTCACAAGAATAAGGCTTTTCTCCAGTGTGGATTCGTATATGTGTCGTTAAATGAGATGATGTTGTAAATGATGAGCTACACACTGTACAAGAATAAGGTTTCTCGCCAGTATGGATCCGCATGTGCGTTGTTAATTTACCGTTTTCTGGGAATGATGAGCCACAAACTTTACAAGAATAAGGCTTCTCTCCAGTGTGTACTCGCATATGTCTCGTTAAATGAGATGATGTTCTAAATGATGAGCTACACACTGTACAAGAATAAGGCTTCTCCCCAGTGTGGGTTCGCATGTGTTTCGTTAACCTACCGTTTTCTGGGAATGATGAGCCACAGACCTCACAAGAATACGGTTTCTCCCCAGTGTGCTTTCGCATATGTGTCTTTAAAGAAAATTGTCTTATGAATGATAAATTGCACACTTCACAAAAATAAGACTTCTTCTCAGTGTGCATTCGCATATGTGGCTTTTCTCCAGTGTGGGATTGAATATGTATCTTTAAAATAGACAACCTAGAAAATGATGAGTGACACAGTTCACAAACATAAGGTTTTTCCCCAGTGTGGGTTCGTATATGTCTCCTTAAAGTAGAATTATCTGCAAATGTTGAGCCACAAATTTCACAAAAATAAGGCTTCTCCCCAGTGTGGATTCGGCTATGTTTCTTTAAATAAGATGCTGTTGTAAACGTTGAATCGCACACTTCACAAGAATAAGGTTTCTCCCCAGTGTGGGTTCGTATGTGGTTCTTTAAAGTAAAATTATCTGCAAATGCTGAGCCACAAATTTCACAAAAATAAGGCTTCTCTCCAGTGTGGATTCGGCTATGTTTCTTTAAATAAGATGATGTTGTAAACGATAAATCGCACACTTCACATGAATAAGGTTTTTCTCCAGTGTGGGTTCGTATGTGGTTCTTTAAAGTAAAATTATCTGCAAATGCTGAGCCACATATTTCACAAAAATAAGGCTTCTCCCTTTTATTTTTATTTTCATTCATTTGCTGGGGAGGGGACATTCTTCCAAATGTCATACGATCACCCACTATTTACAGACTCCGAACGAGAGCTCTTTTCAGGATTCTGGCTGTTCCCTTGAGTGCAGTTGTTTGGATTTCTCTTGCACTTGGTTCACCAGGTATACTTGCTAAATACTTTTTGAAGTTCTTCTTCATGAGTTCAGTGACTCCTATGATAACTTGAATGATGAAGATCTCTTTGAGGTTCCAGTTTCTTTTCATATCATACATTAGACCTTGATATTTTGTTATTTTTACCCTTTCAGCTGTTTAGGCCCAGTGTGGATTCGACTATGTTTCTTTAAATAAGATGCTGTTGTAAACGATGAATGGCACACTTCACATGAATAAAGTTTTCCCATTTTTATCATTTTAATTCAATTTATTTAAAGAGATCAAGGGGTACCCTCTTGAGGCTAACACTTGATTTCCCTATGAGTAAAATTTATAACCGAGGGCTCTCGTAATGATAGATTTTGTTCCTTTTAGGGTTGCTATCTGTACTTCCCTACAATTTGGTCTTCCGGGGATTGTATCTAAGTATTTGCTTAGAATTTTTTTCACTAGACCAGTTGCCTCCAGTGTGGGTTTGTAATTGGTTCCTTAAAGTAAAATTATCTGCAAATGTTGAGCCACAAATTTCACAAAAATAAGGCTTCTCCCCAGTGTGGATTCGGCTATGTTTCTTTAAATAAGAAGCTGTTGTAAATGATGATATGCACACTTCACAAGAATAAGGTTTCTCCCCAGTGTGTGTTTGTATGTGTGTCCTTAATGTAAAATTATTACTAAATGCTGAGCAACAAATTTAACAAAAATAAGGTTTCTCTCCAGGGTGGCTTTGCATGTGGATCTTTAACTCAGATTTAGTTGTGTACAATGCGTCACAAACATCACATGAACAACCTTTTAATGACATAGTATATGAGGAAACACACACTTTACAACAATGGGATTTCACGAAAGCATGTCTACATAAACCGTTTTTCAATGAGATCTTTTCAGGAAGTGATGTCCATGTATAACACATTAATACCGCTTGATTGATATTACTAAATTAAAACTTGGAATTGGTTATCGATACATTTCAGAAGAATAGATATCGGCATAGGATTATTTCATTTTTCTTCATTATCGATGTTTCCTGTGAATAAATAAAACATTTTATTTAACAAGTAAAATATAAAAAAACAAGAAATATATGCAAATATTAATAACAGAAATAGTATTTTCTACTTAAGGGTTTTACTGAAATTATTCGTATTACAGAAAATTGACCCAAATTTAATATATTTATGAAATGTAAATACTAGAAGAATGAGTATTGATGGATATTCTGATTGAGAGATCAGCAAGAAAACAATTAACTTATTATAATAATTATGATAAAAAGAATGCTTCAAATATACTTAGAACCAGTAAAGTGGAATATTCAAGGTTTTAATCCCAAATAAACAAAATAAGACGCCGTAAATTGTGCAGAAATTAAATTTTTACCAAGAAAAAAAAACATTAGATTATTAGTTTTTGACAAAATCATAAAAGTTTGATATGACGTTGTAGGATTATCATCTCTAAAACAATTCATTGGTTTCATATAACGAATTAATACAAGTTAATGCCCACGTTTTTACGGGACTGAAATTATATCCGTTCCACATGCTATCTGATATAAACAAGAAGCACATTACAGGTTGTCGGATATAAATCGTAAAAATTTAACAGACGGACAGTCTAACTAAACTGTCTCATCTTTTTTAACATCCTGTTCTAATTTATCACAATACTCATGATTACATTATATTCTGATTGAGAGATCAGCAAGAAAACGCCTAACTTATTATAATAATTATGATAAAAAGAATGCTTTAAATATATTTAGAACCAATAAAGTGAAATATTCAAGATTTGAATCCAAAATAAACAAAATAAGACGCCGTAAAATTATGCAGAAATTAAATTTTTACCAAGAAAAAAACCCATTAGATTATTAGTTTTTGGCAAAATCATAAAAGTCTGATATGACGTTGTTAGGATAATTATTTAAATAATACATCTTCCTTTTTCTCCATTGTCGCTGTTTCCTGTGAATGAATAATACATTTTATTTAACAATTAAAATATAAAAAGCATGCAATATATGCAAATATTAATTACAGAAATATTATTTTCTCTTACAAGTTTTTTTTACCGCAATCATTTGTATTACAGAGAACTAACTAATCCAAGTTCAATATATTTATTAAATGTAAATACTAATAGAGTGATTCGTGATTCTGATTTAGAGATCAGGAAAAAAAACTTATTTAAAGAAGCATGATAAAAAGAACACTTCAAATATTATACTTAGAACCTATAAAATAGAATATTAAAGGTTTGATTTCCAAATAAACAAAGTAGAATGCAGTAAAATTAAGCCGAAATTAAATATTAACAATATAACAAATTAATACAAGTTAATGCCAACATTTCTCCGCGAATAAAATTTCCATGTGCTATCTGATACAGGCTGCGTGTTATAAATCGTAAACATTAAAACAGACGGACAGTCTAACAAAACTGTCTCATCGTTTTAACATCCTGTTCTAATTTATCATAATGATCACGAATAGATTTTTCCTTCATATTTTTACAGAAAATAGCAATAATGACAGTTGAAGAAGAAATTATTTTGTAGTCACTGTGTTGGGACAGTACGCTGTCACTGTATGATATAGACTTCATGGAAACTGGATCTTTTTGTTAGGATTAATGATTAGTTGGGTTTCATTCTATTTAGTAGTAGGAACCCAATCAAAGTGCTGAGAGGAGTTCGCTGAAATTACTTTCTCGTAGAATAAAAATGATACATGCAGTGTAATCAAAATAGAAGAACCACATTTTAACATCATCACCTGGTGTGAACAAGCTCATAGAAGTGGTCAGGTGATCAACACCCTAGCGACATTTAATCAGAATAACAGTATGAACTTCTTATTATTATTTCTTGTGCCAGCTCCCTCAAAGCTGCAGCTCAGTCCTGCAGCAAGCCCTGCTCGCCATTAGGTGGTTTGAACAGCAGGTATTCCTCTATGACGTGTGTAACTGTCTGTTCTGGGTGGCCACATTCACAGGCAGCACCCTCTCTCAGGCCCCAGTCTCTCATTGTGGCAGAAAAACGGCCCACACCAGTTCTCAGGCGGTTCATATTGGTCCATTGCCTTCATGGTAGCTCAGGCCCTGGTATGTTGTAGGGGTGGTGATGAACCTGTACAGTCGGTGTTGGTCAGCCTGTTGCCATTCTTCCCTCCAGCGGTTCTTGGTCCACATCTGCTTTGAGGTGGTGTCTGGGACGGTTTCCCGAAGCTGATGCGCGTGCTGGGAGAATGTGTGGCGTGATTTGAGGCATACTGGTGGAAGGGGTTTGCTCATGATGTCGTGGAGCAGATGTCTCTTGTCGATCTTGGCCTTGTGTGACAGTGCCAGGACAGTTGCTTCTTGTCGGATAGCGGGTGGGGCAATACCGGAGAGGATCGGTAGTTGGTTCAACGGTGTGGCGCGGAGTGTCCTAGAGACTGTGCGCATGGCGGTGTTTTGAGCTGTGTCTACTTTCTTGGTGTGGGTACTTTGGCACCAAACCGGGGCGCAGTACTCGGCCGCTGAGAAAACCAGTGCTTGGGTGGATATCCGCAGGGTCTTGGTTGCGGCTCCCCATGTGGTACCGGCCAGATGACGAATCAGTGTGGCACATGATGTCACCTTTGCCGTCACCTTTTCGATGTGTTGATGGTATGTCAATGGGTGGTCGAGTTTCACGCCAAGGTACGTCGGGGTGGTGTCGAACAGGAGGGAGGTGTTGTTGACCATCACTTTAAGCTTGCGTTTGGCCTCGCGGTTGTTGATGTGGAACTGAAAATGGATGACTATTTTCTTATTTTGAAAACATCACCCCAAGTGGCTTGATTCTAGTGATGGTGGTCATCCAACACAATAATTCTAAGGTGTGCTCAATATTGGAGTTCTGTGAACTGAATGAGTATGTTGATGCCTACAATCCCATGCAGACGTCTGCACTCTAAATGTAAGTGTATAGCGACAACTGACGTCCAACATGTTGGTGCTAATCTTTGGACATTCTCCTTAGTACACCAGTCTTTATGAATAGTAACACCGACTGGTGTACTAACAGTTGTAACAATATCAAACAATGATCATTGATTGAAAGAGCTCTTCTTGAAACATTTAATTTGGATTCAATGTGGTGCCATCTCTCATAGCAACAGTATTATATCGAGATGACACTACCCAGCATGCTAAGTTAGCACATATTGACCATGTCTATACCTAAGACTAGAGTGTATGCAGCAAGAATGTAGCAGAATCACGTCACTATTGAATTAGTGGGCAAGGAATGAATACAATATCAGGATAGTATACATGTACTTGACTTGAAATGGATTTAAGGTTCTGGCTACATTATATTTCTTAATCTTACATAGTGTGTTCCTAATGTGAGGCACTTCTCAGTAAGAAGATGGCTCAATGTTGTGGCGCTATTCACCAAGAGACTTGTAATACTTATAATGGGTTGAGATGATTAAGAGAATGGTATTACAATAACAACAATGTGTAAGGAAGTTATCTTGAGAACGTACCAAGAGCACACTGGTCAGACAATTTGCATATTAATGGTCCTGAGCTCAATGTATAGATTGATGAAATTCTTGAGCTTCTAGAGTCGCACTTGAGATGCTGCAGAATATGCAAACTGGTTGTGAAAAGAGATGGACGTGGAAAATATAAAATCTATATAGCTTGATTCAGTGACACAAAAGTGTACATATTCACTGACTCTGCACTATTAGATGGATGTTGGCTTTCTCAAAAAGGGCAACGTCGACACGAATATGAGAACGTTTGGAAGTAAACAGTCAAAATCATCCTGTAATGAGTTCTGTCTGCCACTGAGTATAGTCCTTTTGCTAGTCACTGATAATAAATGAGTGATATGAGCATAATATTGCAGGTGTGGTTTACCTTGTCAACATCTATGTCTTATGCATATGGTCTTGTTGGTTCTCTTCTTTTTCCTTTCTGTACGCTTCTAAAAATCTAAACATCGCCGGTTCATTCTTGGGTGTTTGTCAAATCTTACCCTAGACGTGACCGTAGTTAAATCTTAAGATGTCAATAATCTTTATTCAATTATTTTCTTTTTGAACCACAAGACAAATTTGTGCAATTATATATATATTACGACATAAATTAACAGTACACCGACTCATATTGTCATCTATTTCTAAAAATAGTCAACCCAATTTATTTTGTTGGGAGTTTGTAGAACATTTTTCAAATTACAAACTGTATATTATTGTAACCCTGTTTAGGGGCCGAAATGAAAACACAGAACACAGGGTTAGGTGAACAATATATATTGAAGAAAAGATATGTACAAAGAACAAGAGAAGTAATATCATTCCTGACTGCCAGTGTAGACTAGAGTTAATTCCAATAACGAGAAGCCTAAATGCTTCCAGTATTTTATTAGGAATGTACGAGTCCAACTGTTCATCATGTAGGTATAGCACCATACCATTTATTAAAATCTGAGGAACATTTGTTTCCTTTATTCAACTAATTTAAATTTTATAAAACTTACTTTTTTATGACAAATGTGATAATCAATAAAAAGTCATAGTTGCTAAATTTTCACGCCGTTTATCGACAATAAAGAAAAAAACATTATATAAAAAATGATATATATTAACTTTTCACCTTTTTGAAAAACAATAAATATTTGGGTATGGACAATAGTTTTTCATCCATGAAAGTTCTTATGTAAATAAGCATTAAATAAAACCTTATATTTGAACCCGCTGTTAAATGAATAACAAACAGGTAATTATTTGTTATGTCTGTTTGGGAGGACCTCCATGTTTAACAATCTTCTCAAATCAAACCTTAAAAACATGTAGAAAAGATCTAATAATATTTGGAGTAAAAATGTAAATAGTATTTTTTTGCTAACTATTCAATAACGTATTTTTTTGCTATCTTACCCGACGCAGTTTACCCAATAAAAAAATCAAATTCTACTTTTCGTTTTTAATCATATTTAAATTGCCTGAAAAAATATCCGCAAGGTATGAATTAATTTTTTTTTTAATATTTAAAATTTCAGAGTTGGGCATCACTTTCCTTTAGAAATGTAATGTAAAATGAGCACCCATTTCCTGGCGAGTTAGCATTAAACGAGACATGTAATCGACTTGAGTTTCCATTTTTGGTGGGGATGGTAATCTTTTTTTACTTATCCAATAAAAACACGTAGAAATTTAGCTAATTTAGCTTATTTTTCTGGTTTAAATATACATGAGTAAATCTGAAAATAGCGAATTATAGCTAAAAAAAAAAAAATCAACCATGTTGGAAAATACTTGTGTTTGGCGAAGTATAAATGACAAGAAGAAATACATAGACTAAAAACACTGATGTTTTTGAACCGTGCTGAAATAATAACGTTATTATTTAGAAACCCATTCTTAACATGGTGAGGGCTCTTTGTTAACTAATCTATACTTTTACATAACAATTTCGTTTGAGGTCGGTACGAATTTAAGGATATGTGTTTAGGAATTAGTTTTAGAGTAAGAAGATTAAGGTCAGAGGGTGTGAGTTTTAGGGTTATGGAATATGGGTCAGTGTTAGGGAATTAAGGTTAGGGTTAGTGGTTAAAAGTTTTAGGATTGGGTAATTAGTGTTAGGTAATTAGGGTTGAAGGCAGAGTTAAGGGTTATTGTTTTTTGCAAACTCAAGTTAGTTACATGTCTTGTTTTACGGTAATTAGCCAGGAAATGGGTGCTCATTTTACATTTAATTTATAAAGGAAAGTGTTCCCCCCACGCTAAAATCTTAAATATTTTTTTTTTGTTTGAATTTCTTCTTTGTGGATATTCTTTTAGACTGTTTAAATGTAGAATTTGAACTTATCTAGGGGGTAAACTGCGCCGTGTAAGATAGTAAAAAAAAATACCTTTTTTTTTTAATTCAAAACCTAAAGAAAAACATAATATTAAAAATAATATCGGGTATTTTTAACAATAGCCCTACAACGAAAACGCTGAAAAAAACAAATATACAACAAATAAAAGTTACCGTAGCCGATAAAAGTTTATTTCAAAGTTACCTGTGACATTTATTAATGATTATAATCTGTTAAAAGTGCTGTTTTTTTTATAAATCGATATTTTTATCACACGCAGACTGGAAAATTAAATGGCGCCCGCTTCTTCACATTTTCGCAGCCTCTTGTTTTTTTTTTACTGGGACTCATATTCAAAGCGCAATTTCATTTTTCAGCCAAGCAAAAGAACAAAACAAAACTACATTTTAAGCAAAATAAACAAAATCATTTTCTTTTGATTTACATGTCATTGTGCTTTGATTTACATATTATTTTCATTCGTCACACCGTAATGTTTTTTTTTCTTGTTGTTTCTGTAAAAAATCCCTTCCAAAACCCTAACTCCAAATGTTTTTTTCCCCTGTTTCTGTAAAAAAATTCCTTACCGTAACCCTAACCCCGGCCCTAACCCCAGCCATAACCCTAACTTTCACATGGGTAGCTTAGACTTGGCAAAGAACGACCCTACCGGGTTATAATGCCCACATACTCTGGCAAATTTTATTGTCTCGTCGATGTAAGTACTAAAGCGTACTCCTATCGACATAATGGTCAATTCGCTCATGGCACGATGTATGAGTTGCACTTGGGTCATTTCCGCACGTCTTTGCAGCAACAAGAAATACATGGAAATGTACCCCCACCCACCCCCAATGACGTAACGACAAGCGTGCTCATTCGGTGACCAAAATGATCGTTAAAATGTTCGTTTCATAAAATTAAATTTCAAAAATGCAAACCAAAAAAACGCCGCTTTGATTATGAGACCCGGTAAAAAAAACACACCACGTGACAACTGTTGACGCCATCTTTATTAAGTAAACTTTTTGTTGAAGAAAATTTTTTTTTTCGTGTCTAATAAAAACCCATTTACCATACGTAAACATACAAACAAATGGAATAGAATACTAGGAAAATCTCCAGTCTCGACGTACGTCGCATTTATTTGTTGCATATTCATTTTTTTGACTACGTTCTACAACTTTTTTTCAACCCGACTCGCGAGTTGTAGGGCTATTGTAAAACATTCCCATACTATCTATTCACTCTTCACTATTTAGAAAAAAATTATACACATTTGGGTATGGTTTTGCATCCATGAAAGTTCTCACGTAAATAATCGTTAATTAAAACCTTATATTTTAACCGGCTGAATAACGAACAAGTAATTATTTTTATGTCTCTTTGGGCGGATCTCAATTATTAACTATCTTCTCAAATCAAACCTTAAAAAACTTAATAATATTTCGAGTAAAAATGTATTCTATAACGTATTTTTTTGTTCAAAATATATTTCGGTCATCTTCTTTTTCTGCTTAATCCTGTAGCAGTTACCTCCTCCTTTCAAAACATAACTACACCGGTTTGCGGTAGGTGGCGCTTTATCACCAACAGGTGGCGCTGTAAAGCGACACCAGAGTTATCTGCCCTTCGGACTATAAAACCCGGAGCCAAACGGAAAATCTCTCTCTTTTTTCACCGACCAGCATCGGCAGAAGTGCGCTGGCACTAGCGCTCCATCTCTCTCTCTCTTTTCTCTGGTCGGCAGAACGACGCTAATACACTAGCGTTTCGTCTCACGCTTTTCTCTTCAATCGGTCTAACAACTACCAACACACGTGGGCAAACAACGGTAAGAGTTCTCAACTCGTTTTCTTTGTGTTACGGCTTTCAAAGACTTTTCCTACGCCGGACTCATTTCTTCTTATACCTTTTCAAGAACTGTTTTTCCATCGACACACATGCATACATCACACACTTCACCATTCCACGTACACACACGTTCAATAAACGTTATTTGAACTACCTCATTTTTGTTTGTTAATTATTACTCTGTCTTTGCATGCAACAATTGCTTGATTTACTAAACACGTTTATAATCGGGGGAACACGACCCTCGATCCTAACAATTGGTGACCCGACGTGCAAGCTTTGTTGTATCTGACGGAGTAATTAATTTCGTACTAGAACAAAAAAAAAAAAAAAACATTTCTCGTTTTTTCTTCCGTGGTGAAACGAATTACGCACCCATCTTTTTCCTTTTTTTCTACCCACGTGGTAGAAATATACAAACAAACAAAAGAAAAGAAGCCGCCATTATTTTTTTTTCTGCAACGCGGAAATACCCAAACAAAAAAACAAAAACATTTCTCGGCTTTCCCCGAGTATAAAACAAATTACAATTTCATTTTTTCTCTTTCTCTACGTGTCGGAAAAATATATACAAAGAAAAGGACAAACTTTTGCCAATCCTTTTTTTTCTTTTTCGACGAACAAAAGGACCTTACAAGACGCCACTTCCTTTGTTTTGAACACGTGGAGATAAAAAGAAAACAAACGCTCACGCTGCCCATCTTTTTCGTGACCACATGTTGATAAAAAAAATTTAAATTGCCGCCATCTTTTTTCCGGACCACGTGTTGATAAAAAAATTCAAAAAAAAAAAACGCCATTTTTATCTCTCGGAAATTCAAACAAAAAAAGAAAATACAAATTTATTTTCTGTTTTAACAAAAAGGGAAGCCGCAATCTTTTTCTCTAACCACGTGGAAATGAAAATTCAAACAAACAAAAAAGAAAATACGAAAAAATTTTTTTCTTTCTTTTCAACAACAAAGGAAAAAGAAGCCACCATTCTTTCTCTACGTGGAAATTAACATTCAAACAAACGAAAACAAAAAACGTCATTTCTCGTGTGAAACAAATTGCGACTCCATTTTTTTTTTTTTTTCTCTTTTTCCTTTCTACCCTAGTGTTGGAAATATATATATAAAAGAAAAGAAAACTACAAAGCAGACAACACACGATGTCGAACATCACCAAGCCTCAAGACTTAATACTGGTTGTAAAATGTCAGGCTCAGCAAGCACCAACATCACCCTTCAAGGGCTACCAACCCTCTTCAACAACTGGACGTTCATTGATCAACGGGAGGACCCATCAACTTGAACAACCAACTCTTCCCGGACATTCATCAAACATTTCCGGACATCACTGACGACACTATGGAAGAAATCACACCAGTTCAAAATGAGTACAACTGCACAAGCACGACTAAATACTCAACAACTGGACGTTCGTTGATCAACTGGGGGACACATCAACTCGAACGACGCACCAACACCAGTACAGACCCACTTGTACCTGGACCTGCTAACTCACTTGCAGACATTTGTGCATCTGATTTTGACCATAGTGTACCACCAATCTCAACAACTAGATGTTTGTTCATCAGTTCCACAACACGGACTAATTAACATGAACAACATCAACAACTGCACAGACTCACTTGTGCTCATTCATCAACACTGCACAGACTCACTTGTGCTCATTCATCAACAATTGCACAGACCCACTTGTACTCATTCATCAACAACTGCACAGACTCACTTGTGCTCACTCTGCACAGATTCACTTGTGCTCGCTCATCAACACCGCACAGACCCACTTGTGCTCACTCATCAACAACCGCGCAGACCCAAGCACCAAACATTCCCGGACAACACTGACAATTCAACGTTCGTTCATCAGCTCCGCATCACGCAGACTAATCAACATGAACAACGCCACCAACAAGTGCAAATTACCTTGCACTCAACATTTTTCGACCGCAAATTCACTTGCACTCAACATTTTTCGACCGCAGACTCACTTGCGCTCAAATTTGATGCAGACCCAATTGCATGCAAACAACACGCAGATCCACATGCGTTACAAACACTCCGCAGACGCACTTGCGATCAATCATTCAATGCAGATGCAGAAACAGAAATAAGTAGCGTGCACACTACTTTTTTCTAATCTTCAACAGCAAAACAGACATACCCACAAAGAATGCTTCTCATCTACAACTGTATATATTGAATAATATTTTCAATATTTTTCAATCTGGGGGGGAGTCCTTGTAGCAGTTACCTCCTCCTTTCAAAACATAACTACACCGGTTTGCCGGTAGGTGGCGCTTTATCACCAACAGGTGGCGCTGTAAAGCGACACCAGAGTTATCTGCCCTTCGGACTATAAAACCCGGAGCCAAACGGAAAATCTCTCTCTTTTTTCACCGACCAGCATCGGCAGAAGTGCGCTGGCACTAGCGCTCCATCTCTCTCTCTCTTTTCTCTGGTCGGCAGAACGACGCTAATACACTAGCGTTTCGTCTCACGCTTTTCTCTTCAATCGGTCTAACAACTACCAACACACGTGGGCAAACAACGGTAAGAGTTCTCAACTCGTTTTCTTTGTGTTACGGCTTTCAAAGACTTTTCCTACGCCGGACTCATTTCTTCTTATACCTTTTCAAGAACTGTTTTTCCATCGACACACATGCATACATCACACACTTCACCATTCCACGTACACACACGTTCAATAAACGTTATTTGAACTACCTCATTTTTGTTTATTAATTATTACTCCGTCTTTGCATGCAACATTGCTTGATTCAACTTTACACGTTTATAATCGGGGGAACACGACCCTCGATCCGAACAATCCTGAGAACATGTGAGAACGAAATAAAATGTATTTATTTTTTGGAAAAATTATAATCCCATTTAATTAGTTGATTAAAATGTGTGGACATCCCAGAATAAAAAAGCAATAAAAACAAACTAAATCTAATTAAGTTGAAATATTTGTGATTAAATTAAATTTAAACATTTACAACAAAAGACTTAAAACTCGATTCGGCATTAAATAACGTGAAAAAGGGTGATATGCCGTAAAACAAAACAAACAAACAACTAAAACTCGAACTTAAAATTCCGTCGTAAAATGAGCACAGTGAAAATAATTTCGGTAGTGATTGAACTTACCTTTATGTATTTCTTTCGTCTTATTTGTTTTCTTTTCAAAAAAAGGAAATTCATTAAATAATCAGATCTTAAAGATTAAAAAATTTATATTTCTTTCATGAAGAGTTCAATTATTTGGTGCAATTGGAGAGTTGATAAGGGAGATAATTCAGTATAAGCCAAAAAGGGAGATAATCTATATATTTAAGTAATGACTAATGACATTACATCTTGTGTGTTTGGGCGTGGCCGTCGTTATGGCAAACCTGTTCACTTAAAAATGACGTCATGCTTAGAGCATGACGTCATTAACAAATGAGATCTGTCGAACAGTCAAACTATGGCCATTTTGAACCCCTCTTTAACTTCAAAATTCACCAAAATTCAGGAATAAAACCAATTTTAATGAAATGTTCAGTGCTTATTAATTAACGATCACTGAATATAATTAACCCATTACTTCATTAGAAATATTAGTGCAAATTAATTATTTCGTGCAATTTCCGTAGGCTAGACAGCTAACATTAAATTATAACTTGATAATAAAATGGTGTTGTAATATTTTTTTTAATTTTTAAAACATGAACATTTTTCTTTAAAAAATTATTTGTCTGATTTAATATTCATTCTTTAAATAAGTTAATTCTTTCCCGTTCCTGATTATTTTTAATGTTTTAGTTGATGGTTATGACAAGCTGGTCAACATCGAATGAAAATACTAGTATAAGAATATTTGTTAATTATTTAACAAATTAAGAGAACACAAGTGTAGGAGTGAGATAAGACAGACTGGTCGAAGCCAGGCTTTATTCCGAGAGAGACAGGAAACGGATGCTGATGCATGCCGGGAGTAGGCAGAAAAAGAGGGGATATAGTCCAACGTAATGGGTAGGGAGCATACCGTAACATCCTCCCTTTTATGGATGAGGATTGTCCTTACTCTATGGAGTTACATTGTTTAGCCAGAACTGCTATCAGTTTGTGTAGTCTTTGAGGTATGCTGGCCTTCGTATTCCTCTGCCAGTGCGTGTGTTGGTCCTGACAGGGGATTCACCTTGCAAAGATTCCTTAGTATCGGTTCTTGGTGTGGTGAGCAAGTGTCTTAGGTCCTGTCGGTGGGAGTAGAGGTGGGAGCGATATTTGGTGTGTACCCCATCGCTGTCTGTGGTTGTTCTAGCTGACGAGTGGGTGTGCGTCCTATCATTTGTGGTTGTTCCGGGGACCTTTGCAGGTGACGCCTGTTGCTTCTCGACCATGTAGAAACGTTCATCTAGGCGTAGGTTCACAAAGCCATTTTCCCATACTCTGTAACCTTTCTTGTATGGGCACATCCTGACGACCTCGCCTTGGGTCAGTGCCGGTAGGTTGTGTGTACGACGATTGTAGTACTCTGTCTGAAAGCATTGCTTACGCTCGAGGAGCATTTTTTCCTTTTTCCCCTGGTTTGTGGACTTGGGTTTTAGCAGGTTGCTGCTCATGGGCAGAAGTGAGTGTGTGCGGCGATTCAGAAGGCACTGAGAGGTGCTGCTTCCCATATGTTGTGTAGGGGTATTCCTGAAGTCGAGTCGTCCCAGTAACTGGTCAGTGCCAGTGTCTTTGTTTTTCCGCATGAGGCGTTTTGCACTTTTCACAGCGGATTCTGCCTTTCCGTTAGCTTGCTGATTTCCATGGATTGCCAGGAGATGTTCGAAGTCCCATTTCTCCAAGAAGTGTTTAAAAGCTGATGAGGTGAACTGGGGTCCAGCGTCGGAGATCACCTGGCAGGGGATGCCATATCTCGCAAAGTGTGCCTTCAACTTGCGGATGATGGTGGAGGTGTTTGTGTCTTCTAACTGATTAATCTCCCAAAAGTTTGAGAAATAATCGACAGTTATGAGGTACTCCACAGTCTCACTTTCAAACAAATTAATGCCAACTTTCTGCCATTGCCGATCAGATATATCACGTGGCATCAAAGTTTCTTTTGGTTGCTCTGTGGCGAACTTGCAGTAGATTTCGCAAGTGGAGATGTATTCACGTATATCCGATGACATTCCTGGCCAGAAAACACATTTTCTAGCGTGGTGTAGGCATTTATCTATGCCAATCTATGAGGAGTTAATTGAGTGCTTGATGTCACTCTGGAGACTGCGTGGAATGAGTATCCGGTCACCATTGAAGATAAGTCCATCTTGAACTGACATCTCATCACGGGTGTGAAAATATGGATGCAGCACAGCGGGAAAGTCCATTTTCTCGGTTGGCCAACCCTGTATTATTGTCTTCCTGAGTTGGTCGTATACTTTGTTGCTTTCCGGATCTGAGTCAGGCTTTCATCCCGGATAGGTAGGAAGCAAACCAAGCTCGAACTCGGCTTGATGGTTCGTTTGGGTTGTCATGTATGACCGCGATAGCATGTCAGCGAAATACATGTGTTTTCCTTTGAGGTACACAACGTCAATGTCGTAGTTCTGAGTCCGCAATAACATTCCCTGTAATCGTTTTGGAGCTTTTGCAGGGTTTTTTTTACTATGGCTTCCAGTAGTTTATGATCTGTGTGTATCTCTGCTCGTCTGAGCTTGCGTCACATTGTATTGTGTGGGCCATTTTCGGATCGTAGTAAGCTAGTACGGGTGCTTCAGTGACTGCCCGCTTTATTTCTGCAGATGCAGTATCTCGTGCTTGCGACCATCTCCATGGGGCATCCTTGTGCATCAGTAGCCGTATGGGCTCCATGATGGTCGACAATCTTGGTAGAAACCTTGCTAGGTAATTAACCGTTCTACAAAGTCCTGGTATCTCTTCGATCGATGTGGGCTGCTTTAGTTTGGTGATCGCGTAAATTTTAGAAGCATCTGGGAGTAGCCCATCACTGGTAATGAGGTGACCCATGAAGCTTATGGCAGTCTTTTTTTACTTCTGCATTTTCTCGGTTCAGCTTCATTCCTCTTTCTAGACACAGGTTTGCATCATCGTTTACTGAGGCTTGTTCTATGTCATCTCTTGAACCGAATGCAATTATATCGTCAGCGACGCATACAACTCAATCTACACTGTCTATGGCTTGATGAAGACGCTTTTGAAATATTTCAGAGCTCACACAAGTTCCGAAAAGGAGCCTCAACCACTGGTATCGATCGAACCCTGTTTGGACAGTTGTGAGGAGGATTGATTCGTTGTCTAGCACTACATTCTAGTATGCTGACGCAACGTCTACCTTAGTGAAGTATTTTGCATTTGTTAACTTAGGTAGTGTTTCCTCTATGCTAAGTAGTTGGTATCGCTCACGCTTCAGTGCTTTGTTAAGCGATCTTGGATCGATGCAGATTCGGATATCCCCTGACGTCTTTGTAGCGATAATCATCCGACTATTCCAGTCTGTTGGTTCGTCAACAGGGGTGATAACTCCTAGGTTTTCTAACCTTTTCAATTCCTCAGTGAATCGAGGAATCATCGATACTGGTATATATCTGGCTGGGGCAGTATGGGTTGTTATGGTGGGGTCCACTTGTAGGTACACTTGACCGGGTAGTGACCCCAGTTCGCCATTAAACACGTCCGAGTACTCTGTCATCAGTTGCTCACAGACTGGGTCTGAGTGAACATTAGCGATGTTGTCATAATGCACCATTATTAAGTTCATCTGTTCACTGTCCCCTTTTCTCCAGCAATGGGGTTAGGTTTTCTTTAACCACCGTGAACTCAACAGAGTATTTTTCGTGTTTTGGGGGTTGCGCAAAGTAATCCTGCATCTGCCAAGCGGTACGAGTTCGGTCGTATTCTACATCTGTACCTTCTTAGACGCTAGTTTCAGATTAACATCGCGCACATATTTCAGTGGAATTACATTAATAGTATCACCACAGTCGACTTGGAATTTTAACTGTTTATGGTCTAGCCTGATTCTAATATAAATAGTTCTGTCTTTTTTTTTTCCTCTCTCTGAGTTGACGCTTAGTATGTAGTCCGTATTGCTAGAAGTGTCAGAGTCGGACACTATTTGATTCACCTCGTGTTTAGACGGTCTTGGACATTTCAGTGCAAAGTGTTTTTTTGTGACTGCAAAGGTTGCATTTCTGTCCCCATGCAGGACATGCTTCTCTTCTTTTGCCATACCTTCTGCCACAGAAATGACAGTCTATTTGCTCGTACCTTTGGTTCTCTTTTTTATTACCATGACCTTGTTAATCTTGGAATAATAAGTTTATAATAATAATTTGTAAATTATCTGCTGTAACGTGGTGACAATGCAATTCTAAAATCATCAGCATAAGTTTTGACACACCGTATTTTTAATTAAAGAAGGGGTTTATCATGATAGAAACATTGCTATGTAATATCATAATATTTTTCATTGACTGCATATATGCAGGTAAAAATATTAAACCATGGTTATTATAAATATATATTGTAAAAAATTGCTGCAGAGAATAATAATTTTATAATTAATATTTTATATAATTAATGCCCACGTTATGTTTATTAATATATGAATTCTTAAAAACATATCTTATTCATTCACAGGAAACAGCCACAATGGAGACAAATACAATTATAAGGAATATAAAACTAATTTTCTTTACTAACAACCAACAATGGTAAGGAAAAAAACTTGTCTTGAAAAGCGTGAAATCATCAATTCTCTGCGGGGAAATTCAATTAAAACGCAGACATGCATAGCCCCACTAGAAAGAAACCTTATTCTTGTGAAGTGTGTGGCTCATCATTTAAAAGGAAATCAATTTTAAAGACACATATGCGAACCCGTATTACCTACTAGACACTATCCTCAAGTGTCTTAGTTCTCTCGGTACAAGGGTTTGTCAGGACAACCTTACATAAGGATACTTCACTCTGCAAGCAAACGCTAACCAAATATTCAAAATATCATCGTATTCGCAGCACAAATAAGATCCCCTCAGCACGGCTATATACTGACTCATACGAAGAATGGTGCTCCTTTTCACAGTAATGTTGCCTCAAGTAACAGCACTTGGCTGGATACTCAACCAGCCTCGATGAATTCTTGTCTTGGAATCCGGTAGGACGATAGACAACAGGGAATATATACTATAATATAATCACCTGGTCAATTGGGGAGAGGCAAATTAATGTTCTTAACTTTTTTTCTTACTCACCGTTTTGCAGGTAAAGGAGAAAATTAATCAAATGTTCGAATATCTATGTATCTTATATAGAGATTAAGTGTTAGCCCCAGGAAGCGACCCCTTGATTTCTGAGAATTTCAAATAAAGTAAAATAAAACAAAAGAGAGAAACCTTATTTTTGTGAAGTGTGTAGCTCATCATTTACAACGACATTTAATTTAAAGATATATATATCCGATCTCACATTGGCGAAAGATTTTGAATGCCTACTTGAGACAGTTGACTTTCTACTAGACAATATCCTCCATTTTAATCTCTCTGTACAAATGTTTCTCAGAATCACTTGACATGAATATACTTTGCCTTACTCGTAAGCTCTGGCTAAATATAAAAAAATAACAGTATTTGAAGCACAAATAATATCCCGTCGCCATGGATAAACATTGATTCGTATGAGGAATGCTGCACATTTCTAGCGATGCACCCTCTGGTAAAAAAGTATCTAACTGGATAGCTCATAAGACCAGATTGTAATTATTTTAGAATCCTGCAAGAGCAAGAAAATACTACAGGAAAAAAAACTATAATATAGTTTTCTGGATAGTTGCAGAGATGAAAAGTATTATTCTTCAGCATTTGAATAATCCCAGGTTAGTATAACCTTAAATAAACACTCGAATATCTATTTATCTCATAAAGTAAGCAAGTATTAATCCAAGGAAATGGCCCTCTTGGTTTCTGAAGTAAAATAAAGAGATAAACCATAATCTTCTATTGTGTGTGGATCTGCATTTTAAGATAATTCCAGTTTTAAAAGGGACATACGCACACACAATACAGGGTAGAGTTTTAATGTCGACTAAACACCCTCTAATGCCTTTTGTCGCTCTGTACATAGTATTCAAAGCCTAAATAAGATCTAATCATCATGGCTACACACTGAAACAATCAAAATAACCGTGCAACTTCTCCTAGTTATGCTACCAGTAATAACAGTTTGATTCTCAACACAACTAAACCATTTATTGTCTTAATCCGACAAAACCAAGCAAAACCATCAACTATATATTGGTCTATTGAAGAGTAGAAATTCTTCTTCTCTACTTTACTTTACTTAGTCAATGTTTGAAATAAATGGGGGTGATACTACAATATTTAAGGTTTGAGAAATAGGAAAGATCCTTAAGTGAACACTCGGCTAGCTATGGAACTCATAAAGAAATCAAGTAGTATGAGCCCCAGGAAGCATCCGCTAGAAGATATCGATTTTTCAGATTCATTATGGGTTAGATGTAACATTGAAAATCCGGCCGATTTAATGTTATATGTTAGATATGAGCGGCGTTCAATAAGTAATGACCCTGACCCATTTCCCATAGTAGAAGATTAATGAAACTTGGCACAGTTATTAGTCTTTCTCTACATAGGAACCACCTAAGGTTATGCATTTCCCTCATCGTTTGATGTAGCTCTGGAAACCGTTTTTGTAGAACACCCCACGTTGTAACTGCAGAAATAACGTCTGCATCATCTGGGAAACGCTTTCCTTTCAAAAACAACTTCATGGCTGGGAAGAGATGAAAGTCAGAGGATGCAAGGTCAGGAGAATAAGGGGGATGGGGATGGATTTCATAGTCGCACGCCCGTGCTTCTGATCTGGTGACATGCGAGTTGTGGACCGGAGCGTTTTCCTGCAGGATGAGGATACCTTTTCTGATCTTGCCCCACGTCTTGATTTTGATAGCTTCTTTTAATTTCATCAAAAGTGAGGCATGATAGGCTCCTGTAATTGTGGTATCCTTTGCCAGAACATCTGTCATCACTACTCTGTCCTGGTCCCAGAAGACTTCTTGGGAGGTGGTGAGTTCAAGTGCTTCCATTGCATTGACTGGGCTTTGGTCTCTGGATCATAGTGATTGACACAAGTTTCATCCTGTGCAATCAGTCTTTTGAAAAACTTGTACTCATCTTCTTGGCACATCTCCAAATTATCCTCAAGCACTCAACGCGTTCTTGCTTCTAGAAAAGTGTGAACAACCTGAGAATCCATCTGGCAGACACCTTATGCATATGCAAATGGTCAGGAATGATAGTTTCCACAGACCCTGTACTAATCTTGATCTCTTGGGCTATTTGGCGAATAGTAATGCGTCGATCTTCCAAAATGGCAGCCTCAATTTTACGGACAGATGCCTCATCAATGGCAGAAGAGGAACGACCAGGGCTGGGAGCTGTTTCCACAGACTTCCGGCCATGTTTGAATTCACGATGCCAGCGTTTTACAAGGTCATATGATGGGGCATCATCACCATAAGTTCTTTCATTTCATCAAAAGTCTCCTTTGGTGTGCGTCTTTTCAAATACAAAAAAACGGATCACTGCGCGACACCCAACTGGCTCCATTTCACACCTGACTCAGTTCAAACACCTGTAAATCAGAAACCACAATTAGTTCAGATCTGTTTAGTGCAACATAACACATACAGATATAAGTCATTACACATGCAAAATTTCATCTAGATCAGACAAATGGAAGTGGGTCAGAGGCATTACTTATTGAACACCCCTCGTATCTTACCATTTTTGTAAATTCCAGTTTGAAGCTATATATAATTGAACGCTAGATAAAATTATAATTCTCATGACATTAAATGATCAGAATTTTCTAATCAAATTAATATCTATTGAAACTTGTTAACATGCATTTTACATCGTTAGGGGAGTTAAGTGTTGCGTCAAAAATTTTTAGAAATTAATATTTAAAAAAAAACTAGGCATGAATATTAAAAGAATGTGAAACAAATTTCTTCCAAATGTACACTTTCAATGTAATAACGAAAGAATTGACACGTTCTTATTTATACGAGATATGTATGAAGCATGAAACAAAATGTACACGTATTTATATTAAAATTGTACGTAAATTTTTAAAAGTTAATAACATAAATAATATTCCTTCATATGTAGAAGATGCAATAAATCAAAACGTTAATAAGTAATGATGTTCATATGACTTACGATAAATGACAACATCTGTCAATTCATTAAATAATTGTGCATGCATACAATCCAATTGATTAATGTAGGTAATGGAGATAATTATCTAGGATGTTTAGTTCTGTACAAATGCTAAAAATAATTGTTAATATAAGTTAATATCTCTAAAACCTATAACATTGGATTTATTTTCTCATGCGGGAAGAATATTCGAGTGTCACACCTAACTGCACACATTTCTATAGTTCAGTATGATCAATATTAACCCCTTACTGATATGTGTTGAGTCTTCGAAATACAATCATATATGTAGTACTAAACCAACAATCAAAGTATTACAAATAAGATAGCACGTTTCACAAAAAGTTGTCTTAAAAATAAGAATAAAAACTTATGAACTGGTAATTAGTTTTTTTGTGATGAGAAATAAAATACGTTTTCTTACGATTTAAAAAGATATATATATATATATATATATATATATATATATATATATATATATATATAGAATGAAAAGTCACACGTAGAAAGTGTTGATGAAATGGTAATAATTAGGAAAAAATTTTGAAAAAATATTTTGAAAACCTGGACAACGGATTTAATTATGTGTTTTTAAATAAATTATTTATTATTTTAAAAACATAGTACTTTCGGTGTATACACCCTAGTTAAAAGTACAAGCATATTTTTTCTTATCTTTTTTCGTTTAATCCGCCTTGATTGAAACATATTTATCGCAGTCAAGTTGAAATTCGTCTTGATCTTATTGACGATTAATGTAGGGTGTTCGGAAAGTCATTGTGCACTTACATATTGATTAACATACATGTTTCGATAAAAAAAAACACGTAAATATGAATGACAATTATAAATTATGTTGAAAGTGACGCCCCTTAGCATCAATACAGGCTTGAAAAAAAATATTAGAAAAGTGTAGTGACTTTCTGAACAAGCGTGCATTGATGCTAAGGAGGGGTCATTTTCCACATGCACAGTGACTTTCCGAACACCCTGTATATATATATATATATATATACGCCTTGCCATATGATATGTTGTGGCGATTTGTCGTGCTCTGATAGACACGTGTTTAGTAAATCAAGCAATAATCAGATTTTCACGAAATTCTCGATATTCATTCAATATCTAGCTAATTTATATTTAAAATGCTGATTTCGTTAAATATAAGAGGGGCACTATTTTTTCTACATGATCCCCCATTACAGGAAATCTGAACAAAATATATTCAGGTTCATCGAAATCTTAATGATATATAAAGCGGAAGAGTATTAATAAACACATCAGATTTACCTTTTTTTTTTTATTGGTGCCATATTTTGGAAAAGTATCCGTAAATTCATGAATAAAAAGTGGAAATAGATACGATATTATCATGTTTTGAAAATGTTTACTTAATTTCCTCATTAATTTAAACTATGATATGTTGAATTGCAAAGAAAAAATATTTTAAACAATGTTTACAATACAATAAGTCCGAAGATGCCTAGAAGTATCGGAATAGCTTGAAAATATCATTTTATTCCTAAGAGGAACCCGTACGATAATTAGGTATATTTTAAACTATGATTTTAATAGGCGGTTGAATTTAATTCACTTATACAAATAACGGAGGAGCGCAAGGAATTTTATAGATTTCAACGACCGAATAATTTGTGTTTTTGTAGAATGTTTATTTGCTCGAGGTAAGCAAGCATTTCGTCAAATTCCTCTGACGCTATCAAACTATGGAAAATCGGAAAGATTTTATAAACTACAAAAACTTACCAGAAACTGCAACAGAAGTAAAACAAAAACATAGAAAGAACACCACATGAAACCAAGAAAACACAAACTGCTAAAAAGGTTATAAACTGTCCCACCCTCCAAGATAGGCATCATCCTCGGCTGATACGACACAAAATAATTGTGAAGACCCAGGAGCGAGAGAACTAACCAGACATCAACTTGAAAAGGCTGGAGAGACTTGTTGTTATCCAGACTCCAGGGAACACAACCGGTTATTACCAGTTAATAATCAATGATTATCACCTGTGTGAGAACTCCCACAAATTAATAATGACATTTTCTATAAATTAGAAAAGTAGATAAATATTATTTATATTTTTCTGTCTCTAAAAATAAAGGTCAAAATTAGAAGTAACCCTTTCAAATTACTTAGGAACATATAATTGTTTTATTTGACGGATTGACTTTCAACCTTTTCGTTTATTCATTTCATTATGAAACCAGTTTTAATGGAAATTTATTTTAATTCTTAAATAACCTTTTTTTCCTTTCTCTAAATTCGCAAAATGTGACTACACGTTATATTTCCTCATGGTTGGAATATATCAAATAACACCATGAAAATCATATTTTTGTTGTTTTCCTCACATTTCCAAAATGTGAGTATGTCGATACACAATAAATTTCCTTAGTATTGGAATATATCAAATAACACAATGAGAATCATCTTTTTGTTTTTCTTCACATTACCAACATCTTTCTTACTATGTTTATACACATTAACTTTCAATATTAGAATATATATAATAACACAATCAACTTTTTGTTGTTTTTTTAACCTTACTATAATTTTCTCAACATTGAAATATATATAACACTCTGACAATTATATTTTTGTTGCTTTTCTCTATATATTCAAGATCTAAAATGACAATAGTTTTTTGGGGTGCAAAGAAGTCTACAGCTAGACTAATTGCTGCCAAGAGAGTTAGGGTTAGATTAATTGCTGTCAGTAATTGTTTGCTAGTTATTTATAAAACATCAGTTTTATTTCCAAACACAAATGCAGAATTCACACTGAACAAAAATCCTTAATAACAACATAACATTTGTATTGATTTAATCTATTAACATTAGAAGGTGACTCTGACATTTTAGCTTATTAGCTACAACTTTCCACTATGAGAATGTTTTTTTGTAAAACTCAAATCATTTAATATATGTTATCAACACCATACTTCAGTACACGTGTAAACATTTTTTAAGTTGTATCCTTTCATATATGTTATCAGAAAATTATTTGTTCACATCTCAAATCATACGATATTTAAGGCGTGAAGGTTTCTTGAACATATTGTCTTATTAGAGATATTTAGTAAGATCATGTTATTGAATGAAATATGTGTGCTTTTACATTTATTAAAGAAATAAAAATACTGTATTTTACTTGGGAATCTTTGCAAATTCACTTATGAAATAGATAATATTCTTATAAGATGTCTAGTATAATACTTTATTATAGTCTGTTAAATTACCATTAAGATTGGAAGAAAATAAAGTCCAATGCATATTAAAAATGCCTGTCTGCATTTCTTCTCTTAATGCCAATGGAAAGTTTATCATTCTAAATTGTCACAATATTTTTTGGAAACTTTTTATAGAATAGTTGAAGAAATATTTATTTTATGATACATGAAAAGGATTTACATTATAATCACCTATCTAAAAATATTTACTTGCAAATATTATGTAGAACTTTTACATAAATACACGTACGCCTTTATTATAGGATTTTCATACACATCTCATGTAAATACTTTGGTTAATAACATTTATAGGATGTCATTTTCGAAATGTATGTGTGTACAAATTCATTGCCATTTTTATATTCTTTTATGATATTAACTATAAAAAAATGAAACATTCTGAGAACAAAATTGTTTATGATAATTTTCATTCAGAAATCGTTAAAACTGAGAAAAGTTTTACAATCAGTATTGAATTAAATTGCTGTTTCACAAAGTGTAGAAGAATCGACTATATATTTAAGAGTAAGGAATTAAAGAGAAAACGATTTTTGCTAAAAACATATTTGGAAATGTTGAAAATTTTATTAAGACTGTTACCATTACTATATTGCACCATACTGTAGTAGATATGTAAACATTTTTTAAGTCAACATGTTTAATAAAATGCTTACTTTAAATAATTTTATTTCTCACAGCAAATAGTAAGTGATACACAATTTAGTGAAAGACATGTCAAACCCAATAAAAAAGATGGATACATTTTTACATGTTCCCTTTGTCTTTTTTTATCATTTTAATTCAGTTTTCTAGGCTAACACTTGATTTCCCTATAAATAAAATTATTTCTGAGGGCTCTCTTAAGTAAAGATGTTGTTCCTTTTAGGGCTGCTATCTGTACTTCCCTACAGTTTGGTCTTCCGGGAATTGTGTCAAAGAATTTTCTTAGATTTTTTTTCACTAGACCAGGTGCCTTTAATTTCGTCGAGGGATCATGTTATTTTAAAATCATTTTTGAGGTCTTGGTATTTGGTTATTTTTTCCCGTTTGGCTCTATTGAGGCCATTGTTGTTAGGGACGGTTACGTCCTTTCTGGTTTTTCCAGATGACAATGTCTGGTTTGATGGCCTTGTCTTTTATGTATCTTCCCGCCTGTATATCTTTATCATAGAACACTGTCACTTTTCCATTCGATGTTATGGGTGAGGGTTCATGTTCCCAGATGTTCAGTGATCTTTCAAGCTGCATCTTTCTGCAGATCTTCCAATGTAGGTATCTACATACTTTGTTGTAATGGCCATCCACCAAAAGTATCTTGCATCCAGACATTAGGTGGCTTGAACTTTCAATGTCCGAATGGCATAACCTGCACCAGTCAGTTGTTTGTAGACTAGCCATTTTCTTAAATCCATTAGTAAGTAAGCCTTTCTCTTGTGCAGCTATTAGTATCCGTTCCTCATCAAATGGGAAAGTGCCAATCTTGAGCCATTGTAGTGAAGCCTTCTTGTTGATACAGCTCTGTATAAGTTCTTCAATGAATTTTCCTGCGCTTTTATTATTTCGCCATCCTTCTAGTCTGGTCTTCAGCTCCTTTTTTGTGTACTCCCCCATCTTCTTGCGCGCAATCAGGGTTGCTGGGTTGTTATAATTATCAGTAGTGTTCTCCAGTGTGTTTCCACTGAAATTATCGGCTAGTTTTGTTGTTGAGGTCTGCTGAGGAAGGTATTTGGTGTGATGTACATTCACCATTCTCATTTTTTGATCCAATGTGAGATCGCATATGTCTCTTTAAATTATATGACGTTGAAAATGATGAGCAACATACTTTACAAGAATACGGTTTCTCTCCCGTGTGAGTTCGTATGTGACTATTTAAATGAGAACTTGTTGTGAATAATGTGCCGCACACTTCACAAGAAAAAGGCTTCTCTCCTGTGTGAAATCGCATATGTCTTTTTAACTCAGATGATGTTGTAAATGATGAGCAACACATTTCACAAGAAAAAGGCTTCTCTCCTCTGTGGATTCGCATGTGTTTCTTTACCTCACTTGATGTTGCAAATGACGAGTCACACACTTCACAAGGATAAGGTTTCTCTCCAGTGTGAGATCGTATATGGATCTTTAAATGAGATGAATTTGCAAATGATGAGCTACACACTTTACATGAATAAGGTTTTTCGCCAGTATGGATTCGCACATGTGTCATTAAATTACCCTTCTGTGTGAATGACGAGCCGCACACTTCACAAGAAAAAGGTTTCTCGCCAGTGTGCATTCGCATGTGTTTCTCCAACTTACTTGGTGCTGCAAATGATGAAACACACACTTCACAAGAAAAAGGTTTCTTGCCAGTGTGGTTTTGCATATGTTTCTGTAAACCTGCTTTTGTTGCAAGTGATGAGCCGCACACTTCACAAAAATAAACTTCATCATTAATGTTTCTATGCATGCCTGTTTCTTGTAGGAAATAATTATCTTCACGCTTTACAGTAGAAGGTTTTGTCTTTAACATCGCTTCATTATTATTTGTAAATTCATACTGAAATTTGTATTAATACATATTAAAATAGGTTTCCTCGTCTATATGTCTTATAATTTATTCATTTTTTCCATTGTTGTTGTTTTCTGTAAATAAAAAAGATATTTTAATTAAGAATTGATACATAGATTGATTAACAGATAAATCAGTCACAAATAAAATAAAATATTCATGAAATAAATATTGGATCCTCAAAACTTAAATATTCATATGAAAAGGTAATGATCTGGATTTGAAATTTTATTGTATATAAAGATGCTTATTATGAAACGTAGTCACAGATGATAAATATTTGTAGACATGTAGATACAGGTATTGCTACTTAACTGTTGTTTTATGTTTGTAGACATGTAAATTTAAATATTGCTACTTAACTGTTATGTTTGTAAAGATGTGAATATAGGTTGTGTTACTTAACTGTTGTTTTATGTTTATAGACAGGTATGTGGGGAACGTGAAGGGGGCTTACTTGCGAAACGTCCTCGTGTTTGTCTGTCCTGTGCGCTGCGGATGAAGGAAAAGAATTCAACATGGCGTCCATGAACCTTTATTATGTACAGTTCACGCGGAGTCTATCAAAGTCACATTGCACACATGCAAATTAGGTGTGCCTCAGCCTAATAAAAGCGGGTCTCTCACGGTCTTCAACGAAACAGTGCGAAGTAAGTGCACGTGTGACGAACGTAGAGATCTGCTTTGGAAGCTAACAGAGGACTTTGTGATCTACGAACAGAGTGAATTGCGTTTTGTTGGACCTTCGTTATTACTTCAAGCTATTTCGGCCATGGACAAATTCGACTTGAGATTAATACCCGAGTTCGATGGCTCCCCCTCCGGACCCGCTGTAGTCGAGTGGTGGGAGAAAGCCGAGCGCGTCTGCAGACTTTGCAAGATAAAGGATCCTGCACTGGTCATCCCGCTGAGGCTGATCAAAGGAGCATATTCGGTGTATCAGCAGCTCAGAGACGAACCAGGCCTGGAGGAAGATAGGCAGGCGCTATACGAAGCCTTTGCTGTGGACCCTTTCGTCACCTAGAGGCAGTTCACCAAACAGCGGCTTGGGCTAGATGAGACTGTGGACGTCTACCTGGCCGATTTGAGGAGGCTAGCCGCGCTGTTTGGTGGAACAAGCAGGAGAATACTGGGATGCGCTTTTTTGACTGGACTCCCTAACAGTGCCATCAGACTGCTGCGAGCATTGTCCAGACTCAGTGAGATTGGGCTTGACGAGTTGTTGGCCAGAGCCCGAAACATTTTGAAAGAGGACACAGAGCCGGTTTTGGCAGCTGCGGAAGCGTCTTCACCACCAACAGAAGATGTAAGATGCTACAAATGTGGCGGGCGGAACCATTTTTCAAAAGACTGCTGAAGCCGAAGCGGTGCAAAGGATGCGCCCGATCGAGGAATGTTAAAACATGTGCGTTGCTACCGGTGCAACAAGCTGGGGCACGTGGCAAGAGGTTGTTCGGGAAACAGGCAAGTGGAGTAAGCTATAGCGCCAGTTTTCTCCCCAGATCGTCACCAAATAAGGCACTACCCACAGTGAGAGTGCGTGTAAATGGGTGTGAGTGCTCTGCGCTCGTAGACACCGGGTGCACGCAGACCCTCATGCACAAGGCATGCTGTGACGCATGGGATGAGGAAAGGGTCCCGGTATTGACGGTGGCATCATTCGCGCAGGTGTCGGCGATGGGCCCACAGTAACCGTACGAGCCTTGGTTGTAAACAGTGACCTGCTCGGTTATGACCTGTTCCTGGGAATGGACGTCATCAAGGAATTGGGTGGTGTACGCATTAATGGTAAGGGTAGGACACATTTTGCAAAAGTGGGCCTTGCTCTGAGTGCAGCCATGAAGCTGGAACAGCCTGACTTTTGTGCGGTATTCGACCAGCGTACAAAGTCCTGGACAGCCTCCTGGAAGTGGTCGGAGGAGCAGCCACCTGAGAAATTATGCAATAAGGTGCCAGAATACAAAATTCCCCCCAGAGTTCGTGCAGAATACGACAAGGAACTACAAACTTTGATTAGTAATGGATGGCTAGTTCCTTATTCAGAGAAGGAATTGGGACCCCCAAAGTGCCTGATCCCGTTAATGGCGGTTATCCAACAGAATAAGCAGAAGGTGAGGCCGGTGCTCGACTATCCAGAGCTGAATGAGCACGTGGACCCTTTCACAGCTTGCGCGGACGTATGTACTGAAAAGTTGAGGGAATGGCGGAAAGTGGGATCTAATATATCTGTACTGGATCTCCACAAAGCATACCTTCAAGTGTGTGTACACAGATCACTATGGCCCTATCAAACGGTGCTCATCAAGGGGAAAAGTTATTGCCTAACCCGCTTAGGATTTGGACTTAATATGGCGCCATCAATTATGCAAATGATTGTCGACGCCATTCTGACTAAGGATAAGCGCATTCAGCGGGCAACATCTGATTATATTGATGACGTGTACGTGGACGAGGAAATTGTATCTGCGGCGCGCGTGAGGGAGCATCTCTACAACTTTGGCCTTCTCAGCAAGGAACCGGAAAGGCTACGGGATGGCACACGGGTACTTGGTTTGCAGGTCTGAGAGGAAGATGACGTTCTGTATTGGAAACGAGGAAAGGAAACCCCGGACATGCCTTGTGTTGTCACACGATTAAACATATTTTCCTTGTGCAGAAAGTTAGTTGGACACCTTCCTGTGAGCGGCTGGCTTCGTGTTGCGGTGGCGTTTATCAAGCAGAGACCCTCGGACGTCACCACTGGATGGGATGACAAAACTCATGACGTCCCTCGCAATACAATGCTCAAAGAAGTGTTCAAAGAGGTCCTCACCAGAGGTCACAAGGAAGACCCAGCACGGGGCAGATGGTGCGTCGACAGCCAGAACCTTAGTGTGTGGGTTGATGCAAGCTCTCTCGCCATTGGCGTATCGGTGGTCCAAGATGGAACGGTGGTGGAAGACACTTGCTGGTTACGCCCAGAAAAGGACTCCCAGCACATAAACCTGGCAGAACTTGATGCAGTTACCAAGGAGATAAACTTGGCAATCCTTTGGAAGACGACTACCCTGCGACTATTCACAGATTCTGCTTACGTCCATAAGTGGATTTCAGATACTCTCACCGGGAGGGCCGGTGTACGAACCAAAGCCACAAGCAAGATGCTCATCCGACGGCGGCTCGACACGATCCTGAAGCTGGTGAATGAATACGCGCTGTCAATAGAGGAGTCCATGGTCAAATCCAGCCTGAACAAAGCAGATTGTTTGACGAGAGTACCTCAAAGATGGCTTGATGCCATAAGAAACCCATGCAGCCCGCCTGCGCGGCTTCCGTTAGCCCCGTTCGATCTAATCACATCAAAGAAGTCCACCAACAAACCGGGCACCCTAGGGTCAAGCGGACCCTATATTTCGCTAAGTTGGTTGAACTAGGAGTACAGAAGGCAGACGTCAGGAAAGTGGTCAAAGACTGTGTAGCATGCCAATCCATTGATCCAGCACCCGTTCGCTGGGAGAAAGGAGAGCTGGGAGTGAAAAGCCATGGGAGCCGGCTGGCGATGGATATTACTCACCACAACGGCGAGGATTTCCTGACTCTCATTGATTGCGGTCCATCCAGGTTTGCGATATGGCGCATGCTGCGCCGGCAAGATGCAGCCATTATCGTCCGTCAGTTAAAAAGTATTTTTCTTGAACGTGGCCCCCTCTAATGGAGATATGAACCGACAATGGCGCTGCATTCACCAGTGAGCAGTTCAGAAAGTTTGCTGATGGCTGGCGAGTACACCTGAGGTTTCGATGCGCCCATGTAATGAGTGGAAATGGGGTCATCGAGCGGAATCACAGAACCGTCAAAACCATTGCGGCCAGGACAAGATGCACGGTATTTGAGGCAGTCTACCTGTATAATGTAACCCCAAAGGATAATGTTTCACCCTCTACAGCGCCAGCTGACACCTTGCACAGGTATCACGTCAGGGTGAAATGCATAGAGACTAACCCGCTGCCCGAACTGGAAGTAATCAGAGAGAAACTGAAAAAAGAGGGCGTCGTCTGGATTAAGAACCCGCGCGGCAAGTGCACGACGAAATACGGAATTGGACGCGTCACTGAGGTAATCAGCCCACAGGTGGTGTGGGTCGACGGTATGCCCCGTCACGTTAGAGACCTACGTTTAGCAACGCAACCATCACTGGATGACAAGAGCAAGTCAGAGTCAGAGAGCAGTGAGGCATCGCTCTGGCCATCGGACAGTAACTCGGATATAAGCAGTATCCCAGCGGACGCGATGTTTCTCAACCCTCAGACCGTGGACGAGAGCACAAGCGAAGATGAGGCTTGTGTTGTCCCCCTCCGAAGAAGCAACCGGCGAAGGCGGGCGAAGGCGGGCGATGCCTCCCTGCCATCTCTGTGATCATGAGATCAGGGGGGAGTGTGGGGAACGTGAAGGGAGCTTACCTGCGAAACGTCCTCGTGTTTGTCTGTCCTGTGCACTGCAGATGAAGGAAAAGAATTAAACATGGCGTCCGTGAACCTTTATTACGTACGGTTCACGCGGAGTCTAGCGAAGTCACATTGCACACATGCAAATTAGGTGTGCCTCAGCCTAATAAAAGCGGGTCTCTTACCGTCTTCAACGAAACCGTGCGAAGTAAGTGCACGTGTGACGAACGTAGAGATCTGCTTTGGAAGCTGACAGAGGACTTTGTGATCTACAGACAGAGTGAATTGCATTTTGTTGGACCTTCGTTATTACTTCAATCTAGATATAGGTTGTGTTACTTAACTGTTGTTTTTTGTTTATAGACATGTATATATAGGTTGTGCTACTTAACTGTTGTTTTATGTTTGTAGACATGTAGATATAGGTATTGCTACTTAACTGTGCTTTTATGTTTGAAGACATGTAGATATAGGTTGTGCTACTTAACTGTTGTTTTATGTTTATTATAAACATGTACATATAGGTATTGCTACTGACACAACCCCTAATTGTGACTTAAGATGTGTATGTTGTCCCTTTTTGCAACTCTGTTAGTGTAGCTAACATGTGAAAGGGCTTGTGAGTTGACAATTAAATTACTAGAAAGTGAACAGTCGGAAACAGATGGATTGGACTCATTACTAACTGCAGCTAGGTTAGAAATGAAGTCAGTGTAATGTGGTGTAAATCAGTTACTATCATGGGTCACATTAGAATTGCCCTTTAGGGGAGGCAATAAACCACTACTCTTCCCAGAAGAAGTGGTTAGACCATGAAAATGTTAGAGAAAAATATTTAATATGCTGCAGTGCTATACTTCGCCTATTTCTATCTCTTTCTGCACTGCATGTTGATTTTATTTCGAAATTAAGGATTTAATGAGAAATCAACCAGAAATTAAATATGTGAAAGTCAAACATTCAGTTAAACAAGGTGACAAACAGCCGTCTGTTCAACATCCGATTCAGTTACTATAAACGTGTGGCACTATACAAAACAGATCACGACAAAGCCTAAAACAAACCCCGTCAAAAGTATGTGAAACAAAGCAAAACAAAAGACATGAAAAAGATTACATAACATTTAACTCTCGTTCTACTTGACTGAATTTATGTGGTTGCAAAAATTTGGTACCAACTTTTTCGTTTCCATTATTTTACAGATATCTACATTATACCATTTTCCAAAGTACTGAAAAAATTGTTTCTGACTGTTGGTGGGTTAACTATTATTTCAATTTCGTAGACCAAGACATAAAGTCTACAACGAATCACATCGAAACCAAAAATAAAACAAAATATTTGATAAATAACAAAAACGAAGTAAATTATATTTGTTAAATGCAAATATTTATATAAACAACTCGACGATTCGTCTGATGAAAATAAAATAAAAAATAATCATTGGAAAACAATAATTACAACAAAGCAACATTAAACAAAAACACAATTCAACAAATTTATCAGTAAAAAAATCTAGTGTAAATAAATCAGTAAGTATTTTTTCGTTTTTACTTTCAAAACGCCCCATTGAATTTTTCGTGTCTGATTTTCGTATGTTATAAGTTCTTGCCGGATGTTATCAAGCAACCATAAGCACTGATCTATATAAGTATCATATAAATACCAACATCAAAAATAAATTTAAAAAATGCAATTAATCTAAGTAAAAACTTAGTTTGGTGATGTTAAAAATTGTTACCCTTATTTATCACCATATTTATGACTGATGATTTGCTAAACTATTTTCTTTTTACTACCCTTAGTGAAAACAGTATACAGATCTATTTCTCCTTCCTACATTTTTCACAACGTGTTGAGAGATTAGGCGTCAGTTTATTGTTGAAATGTCTTCATCTATATGTTTCAGATATAATAATTGTGATCACTTAAATACAGATTATGAGCAAAGCAGTCATCTTTGCATTTTTAGTCAGTTCGTGACGTAAACAAAATGGCTGATTTGCTCAGAATCGATATATCCGCGATCTTGACAGACTTATGACTCCTATTAAACATATATTTTAAACGTAATAAGTAACGAATGAGTGGGAAAGGCAAATAAATTGTTCTTGACTCATTTCCGAAGTGTATTTTCTTTGAAATAATTTATATCAGTAACAGTAATGATATCAGACAATAGTATCCGTAAGTATCGGAAGATATTACCAGGAAAAAAAATGGACTGAAATTTAATTCATAAAAACATGCAACAATATACTCTATCCGGTCACATATTGTTGCTAGTTGGGAGAAAGGTAATGATTTCCAACAATATTATTCGTGTAAAGTGAAAAGCAGTATGGGAAAATATTACAAGAAAAAAGTGGACTAGAATTTAATTCACAAAAACTAGCAAATATATGCTCCCCTGGTCTCATATTGTTGCTAACTTGTGAGGAAGTCTTATGAAAACAGAACCGATACTACAGTTATAAATTCCGATTAAATCGAGGTTTTTTTCCATTTAAAACAAACTGTTTTATTGCTCCAAAGGACCGTGTGCCTAATTTGTATTGAATGATAATTTTATATTTTATGCAAATAAATAATTCAAAGTGTAGTATATGTTCTATTAACATTAGCACTGTAAGTTTTCACGTAATTATCTGACTTGAAGCATAAAGTTTAAAAAATGTTTTTAAAACAGTATTTTTTTAATAAAATCTCTTTAATTAATTGTTTTAATAATTATAATAATATTACTATCGAGAAAAATATTATAAATAAATAATAAAATTTGACAATATAAATTATAAATCTATTTTACAGAATATTAATTTATTAGAAACTTAAGAAGAACATAAATATGCAAATGTGCAAACCGGTTTTTGGCTGAAGTTTAGAGATTACGATATACACTGTATCATTATATTTAAGACTTACAAGTTTCTGTCTGAGGCGCCTCTACCGGGGAATGCCGACGAGGCTGCCCAGGCAATTTTTAAATGGCCAGAGTGCTCACCTCTCGAGCGCTGGCTTATCTAATCCCACTTTCCCGACCTTGTGTCACATCTTACCTTGTGGGAGGTAGATAAATAAAATTAAAAGTTTGGATGTTATTATACTTAGGAAAGATTCGCATTTATTCATATTTTGATTAGATTAGATTAGATTGGAATATTAGATTGGCTGGCACTCCAGACGATGGCACTGTTGAACTGACTTCCGGTTTACACTGCAGTAAATGTAGCTTTATTACCAAGTATGAATGATCAGAAATGACAATCCTGTAATGATGAGTGGTCTGTGTACAACTGTTGAAATAGATGAAAGCAAATTCACGTATCGTAAATATAACCGCGGCAGATTTAAAGAAGGTCAATGGTCCAGCGAAAAATAAATGTGACAATGATGGTGCCAGTTGAATCTAGAGCTGCCGAAACTTTGTTACTAATCATTGGGTGCTATGTTCTACCTAGCACGTTGATAATAACAGACGAATGCCGAGCATATAATGGCCTCGCGAATCATTTTATTGTAAACCACAAATACAACTTTTGTTGGTGAGAACGATCCTACGGTCCACACGAATCTAGTTGAGGCACGTGGAGTCACTGCAGGAATAAATTCCGAGCCATGTGAGGGACTAGCACTGATAACTTAGACATCTATCTTCAAGAATTTCTCTGGCGGCGGTGAATAAAACAAAATTATTTCGGTAATATTCTTCATTCTATACGCTTTCATTATTCCTTTTAAATGCTTTAGATTATGTTGCCGTTTCACAAAATATAAAAAGACATTTAAAATCTTTGTTTAAAACAATATTTGCTTATTTATTTTTGTTACTAAATTGTTATTAAATATTTGCTTAAAAATTACTATTAAAATGCTAAGCTATTTTATTATATTTTCATAAAAATTCAAAACGCTTATTATCTTGCTGTTTCACAAAATACAAAAAGACATTTCAAAACTTTGTTTATAGCAATAAAAGAAGACATTTAAACATATTTGATTCATAAAAAATGATTTGTTTTTTATAGATGTTATATTATATTTTCATTTAAAAAAATGAAAACATATATTTGACAATTTGTTTTGCTAACAATTTATTTTATTATAATAAAAATACAATTCTAAATTGTTCGTTGTTATTTTTGAACAAGTGACAAAATCATATGTTTGTATTTATTTCAAACACTTACATTACTAATACGATATATTTGTGAAAAGTTTCAAATTAATATGAATTAAAAGTTTTTTTTTATCATTCAGATCATCCATACTATACACGTAGCTACATTTACTGCAGAGTCAGCGCTGTAGTGTAATAGTCTGGATTGTCGATTAGCTAAATGCAGTATTCTCCATTATTTCGCAATGTATTTATTACATTAAAAAAAATGTGACTGACGGGCAGACAGACATACGGATGGACAGACGGACAAACAAACAGACGGATGGATGGACGGACAGAATCCCTAAAAATAAGCGATGAAAACAATAAGTTGGAAATTATACTTACATTTTGTGGTTGAAATGTTTTCATAAGAAAAATGAAAACAAGATGATATCAAATAAACTAAATATGTTTTACGATATTAAATCTTTTTAAAAGCTTGCTTAATTCTTTCGTTTTCCATACCTATAGTATTCCGGGAAGATCTTTGCTTACAGATGTTCGGGAGGTGCTAGGAAAATGGTGTCATGGTGGACATCGGAATAATCGTAATTAACCACAATTCAATATTTACTTCCGCCGGTTGACATATCAGTTGGAGGTATTTATTTTGAAAATATTTTTTTTTAAATTCGGTAAAAGCATAGAATGGCGATTTAGAAGACAAGTCAGCAGCAAACGGTGTTGAGTCAGAAATAGCCCCAAAATATCTCAAGTATTCATTACCTAAACACTGCAAATACCCAAACGGAACCGAATTAATTTATTTACTATTTTTAGTTGGGCACAGAACGATAACATTCTGAAATATGGATGATCATAATTGTAATAATCCAATCATTAGAGCTAAAAACATGACAAGCTATGTTTTTTTTAATGTTTTGAAACTGGTTTAAATTGTTGAATATAGCAAAAATAAATCGTATTGAAATAAATTAATATAAATAAGGAAATATATTTAAAACATATTTAAAACATCGTTTATTGTTAATTTCTTTTTTGTTAAATTCAAGATATCTTATGACGTTTTTTTTCTCCATTTTTGAATGAGGCAATTAATCAGGTTGATTGTATATTTCTATGGGAGCTTAAACTGTTATAAAAATATATCATTTAGAATTTTAAAACATTATTTTATACGTCTGAGTGCATTGTTTTTGTTTTCCTTGGGAAACAATGCATAAATGTATTTAAAGTGTAAATTATTAACAATACTTCTACTTTACAACAATATATAACTTTATTACGAAGAAGAAGAAGAATTTTGAACTTTACTCAATCTAACCAGAAAAAAACAGAGTCCATCCCACACAAAATGTTTTCATTGGATAGTATATCACTCCACGTAGAAACGTAAGCCAAACGAAATAAAATAGTTCATCAACATGTAATGGTTACAGTAGAGTCAGTATTTCTTCATTAAAATCAAAATAAAAATCTGGATTTTCCTATCAGTCGGAGCAAACTGTGTGCGTAGTTCACATGCATTTTAGTAGTAACTTGTACTTGAACTGTTTTGTCATAGAAAATAGTGTGGAAATAGTGTGTTTTAGACCGTATGTGTGTGGACTTGTGTCTGAGTGAGTTCGCGCATGTGTCTTGTGTCACCTGTCGTGAACCAGCGACACAAAACTAGATTTTGATTTGCTCACAAGAAGTTCAGTAGTTGTTGATAGCATCACATTGTGACTGAAAAAAGTTTGTGTGGCAGGTTGAGTCTCTTATTTTTTACTACTTTAGCGTTGTCATTTAAATATCTATTCAACATGTGTATAGCATAATGTGGCCATCCATAATATGGCAGATGATACGTTCTAGCCGCTCCCGCACTGTAGAGGCTGCAAGGAATTGTTTGATCTGCATCGGTTGAGTTGTTTTTGAAGCTTCAGTTTTAAAGGTGAAATTTGCTTAGTGCTCTGGGCTTCCATTACTTTTGGAATTGAGGGAATGTTTTCCTCACCATTTAGAGTCCTGCAGCGTATGTTACTTTGTTAACCTATGTGATAGATGGTCCAACTTTGAGAGAACGATGTTTGTTCTTGTTATGACTGCCTTGGAAACTCTGAAGGCTTGGATTTTAGGTAGTTAAGGTCTTTCCTACTGCCTCATCACCTGAACTTCCTCAATGGTGTTACCAAGTTCTCTCTCCAGGGTCAATTGTTCATCATCTGAATCCGACAATATCTGAGAATGGTGGTGGTTCATGGGTTGGCAGTGGTCTCGGTGATAGTGGTCTCAGAATAACAAGGGTTCAGTGAATGTCTATCTGGTGGTTGTAAATAGACAGTTGATGGTGGTGGGAGACATGTATGCATACCAATTGATAAAAATCATCCTGGTGGTGACTGGAATCTATAGCAAAGAGTCATGAGCCCAGAATATTGGCTTGATCTATGGTTGAATAGTGATGTAGTTTTGGCTATACCTGTGATGTGGTGATCGATGATGGGAATTATGATATGGTTTTCCAGTAAATTCTGTTGTTTTCTATGAGGGTTGCTATCTCTGATTTCATAGTCTAGCTCAGCCTCATTGAAAACATTCAATCTCTTAGACATTTATCAAATTATTTTCCTGGGTGGAACATTTCTCTTACCTGGACAAAAGTTTAAGATTATTTACATCAAGGTTCCTGTCGTGTTTTTGTTTGGTATATTTCGCTTGAAAATATTCTATGACCCATAACAAGGTCCAATTTTCTTACCTCTTCCATCCGGACTCTTGACTTACTCTGGTTTTGCTCTTGGATAGAAAGGTAGTCTCTTTCTACTTCCATTAGAGCTTCATGATATTAGAGATCATGATATTCTCATTTTCTGTTATCCATCTGCCGATACAAAGAAAAACCATCCCAGGCAGGCAACCACTGTATTTTTTCTACTCCAGGAGGACATATTCTTTGATTTTCTCGGCTATAATTTCGTTTGATGTTTTGCCCACTTTCTCCCCAGTCTGGGAAAGATTGTGACTAATCAGAGTTGATTTACAAGAAAGTATAGATCCACATATTTCACATGAAACTGTTTGCTTTTTGTTTTTATTAACTTCAGGTAGTCCGAAGAAATGAAGAGGCCCCTTCTTGTGGCTTACACTTGATTTATATATGGGATACATAGATATTCGAATATTCCATTAAAATTCACTTTACATGTAAAACATTGAGTTACTAAAGAGGTTAAGATCATTTATTTTCCTCTCCCAAATCGAGCAGTTAAATATGTTATAATATATCATTCTTGTGGTCTTTTTCTTACCGGATTCCAGGACCAGAAATAATCTAGTCTGGTGGACTTTCCAGATAAATGCTATTACTATAGATAACATCATTAGAAGGTGCACCATACCTCATATGAGCCAGTGTATAGTCGTGTCAAGGAATCATATACTATGTTATTTTGAATATTTGGTCAGGATTTACTTGTAGGTTGAAGTATCCTCATGTCAGGTTGTCCTTATAAACGCTTGTACAGAGAGACCGAAGACACTCGAGGGCAGTGTTTAGTAAATAATTCAAACTCTCTCTTTTTTATTTCAGTTAGTTTGAAGAGATCAATGCGCTCCTTCCTGGAGCTAACACTTTATTTCCTTATGATTTAAATTCATATCCGAAGACTCGTTTTAGAATAAATGTTGTCCCTTTTAGGGCTGATATCTGTATTCCGCTTAAGCTTTGTCTTCCAACGATTATGTCTAAATATTTTTTAATGTTCATTCGGGAAGGGTTCATCTGTAATAAGAGCAGTCGTTTGAGGTTTATTTAAGATAACAATGTCTGGAGTGATCTTTTATATATCTGCCCGCCTGTATGTTTTATAATGAAACAATGTCATGTTCGACGATTTGTCAAACTGCATCTCTCTGCAGATCTTCCAATGGAGGTATTTGCATACTTTGTTGTGGCTGACAGTGTAGTAACCATCAGCTAGTAGGATCTGGCACCCAGGCATTAGGTGACTCGCGTTTTGAATTGCTGAGAGGCAAAATCTACATTGACCGTTTGTTTGGAGATCAGCCAATTTTTAAATTTTTTAATCCATTTGTGAATAAGCCTTGGTCTTGTCCGGCTATAATAATTATTCTCTCATCAATTCTAGAGCCATTAGAGTGAAGCCTCTTTTGTCTATATGTTCTTAGTTAAGCTCTTCCAAGAACGGCCGTTTGGCCAAAATCAAAGTGTGGTATCTGTTCCGATGGATACTACACCCCATAGACCGGTATTGTCTTGGCCTTCGGGGCTTGATTTACACCTGTCTATGGGATGGTCCTGTGCAGTTTTAGGAGGTCCACTCTCCCAGGCTTTACCTCCCCTCTTTGGGAAGGAGTAAGTTTATTGCTTACTGCCTGAGGCGCCCCTACCGGGGAATGCCGACGGGGCTGCTCAGGTAACTTTTAATGGCTAGAGCACTCACCTTCTCGAGGGCTGGCTTTTCAAATCCCACTTTCCGACCTTCTGTCACATACTCCTATTGTGGGTAGGTGTTAAATAACGGCCTTTTGGCTAAGATCAAAGTGTAGTATCTGTTCCGATGGATACTACACCCTATAGACTGGTATTGTCTTGCCCTTCGGGGCTTGATGACGCAGGTCTATGGGTTTGTCCTGTGCAGTTCTAAGAGGTCCACCCTCCCAGGCTTTGCCTCTCCTCTTTGGGGAGGAGTAAGTTTATTGCTTACTGTCTGAGGCGCCCCTACCGGGGAATGCCGACGAAGCTGCCCAGGCAATTTTATTGCTTACTGCCTGAGGCAGTCGATTGTTATAAAATCTTCCGGGTATCTTTTACAATAATCCGCAGAGTAGCTAACGGGGTCCAAAAAACGAACGAGAACGGGGTAAAAAAATAAATATGCAACAAGTGAACGTGACCTACGTCGAGAATAGATATTTTCCTACTTACCTATGACATTTGTTTGTATTTTTACGTAGTGCAAATGGGTTTTTATTAGATGTAAAAAAAAATTCTTGTCTTTCTTGGGGCACGGATTTTTACTAAAAAAAATGGCGCCCCAGCCTTACCTCGTTCCGATACCCCCCTCGCCATTTTTTGTCTTGTCTAATGTTCGTGTGACAAAAATATTGATTTCTAATAAATAGCCATTGGAACGGCTTAAAAATACAAACAAATGTCACAGATAAGTTAGAAAATAACTTTTATCGGCTACAGTTACTTTTATTTATTGTATATTTGTTTTTTAAGCGTTTTCACTCTGCGGATTATTGTAAAAGATACCCAATCTTTCTCACTACTAGAGAGCGGCATTAACATTGGGACTTGCTCTTGTGGAAATTTCTAGACGTTTTTCTAAGTAAGTCAACGGTTACTTCCCTTTGTTGAAAGGTCAGGGGGGGGGGCTTACGTGCAGGTCGAAGGTCATAAGGATATTGCGTAGGTGTTAAGCTGTGAAGGCCATGTGTCACGTGATTTCTATTTTTAGCAATGATGCAATTTGTCGTGTCTGGATATATCGGCGCGAAATTTAATCAGAACAGAGTCGCACGCTGGAATGACAAGACGTGCTAAAACAGTTTCTCCGTCCACGAGGGGACGTTAAATTTAATCAGAACAGAGTTGGTCGTTGAAGTCGACACATGTTAAAACTGTTTCTCCGTCCACGAGGGGACGTTAAATTTGCAAGAATTCTACGTGAAGAAAGTTAAGAGATATGATATCTCTTGGATGAATTACATGTTGGTATGTAATATTTCCTCTTGGTCAGGAATATTATCCTCGGGGAGTTGTTTCAAGCCAGAGACTTGAAATAAGGAGAAGATGTTGAACAAGATGGCACCGGGAACGAAATTGCCTATGTTGAAGAGCTTAGCTCCCGAGAAGTGAAATACTTTGCTGTCGAGAAGATTCTAATCGGAGATTAAGAATCATAGAGACTAATCGTCTTTGCAAACAGATCGATTTGAGATATTCAACTGTGCCGATTGGATCAGTCACATACGCGCGTGTTCACCATTCAAGACGAACGATGGAAAATAGTGAGTATTGTGTTTGATTGAAATGTGTACTGTTCTTGTGCCATACTTATTGTATCGGATTCGCTAAAAGAAAATATTGAAAAAAGAAGAAGAAAAAGAACTTTCGGACAGACGTTGATAAAATAAAAAAAAAGAGTCATTTTTATCGTGGAAATTTCTTTTGATTGTAACTTTGGTGTAAAGAAAAAAAAGAGACTTTTGATTGATTTGTAAGAATACGGACTTTATAGTAAGTTCATGTTTTAAAAGGATTTATTCCTTAACTTGGATTGTGTCAATTTTTGTTGTGTCTACCTTAATGTTCAGAGATACTGATGTTGTATTTTTTTGATTCTTATTTTTTTTGCATGTTACCCAGGAATAATTTATTTATTCCAGCTTTGGAAAAAAAAGCAGTCCAGGCTATCTTTTTTTGTAAATAAAACTATATTTTAACTTTTACGAACATCTTGTATTTACTCCTTTCCTTATCTCTTGTTATAAGTTTTTTTATGATAATTGTCCTAGATAACATGCCCATCGTTTAGAGCGGTTTTTCGTTAACGACACGAAAATTCCGACATTCTGCTTTTTTTTATGTTCCATTTTTGTTTTGGGTGGACTAACTTCAAAACGATATTCTGGAATAATTAACTTTCTTTCTATTAAAAGCATTCTGCTTTTTTTATTATTAAAAGCGATTCTGCTTTTTTTTAGTTGCCATTAAAAGCATTCTGCTTTTTTTAGGTACCATTTTCGTTTTACAATGAACGTATTGAAAACGATATTCTGGAATAATTAATTTTCTTTCTATTAAAAGAATTCTACTTTTTTTCTATCCTAGATTCGTTTGGGTGAACGTATCAGACGATGTGCTGGGAATAATCTAATTAATTTTCTTTCTATTAAAAGTATTTTACTTCTTGTTTCATATTTCGCGTGTTGGAAAAAATACTCGTAAATGTGCTACTAATTTGGAGTGGGTTTCTTCCATTGATATTTTTTGGTACTAAGTCAATGAAGGAACTTACTTCAAGTTATAATCTCCTTTCTCCCTTTGGCGCCAAGTTGCGTGTGTCAGACGTGTTACACGGGATTCGGCAGCCTTTCATTCCTTAAAACGTAGTCAAATGCGAGATGTTCAGGTTTTAATACTGTTTTAAGCTGACTGCTTTTTTTCTTTTTCTTTTATGTATTTTATGTGAAAATTGCATTTTTAAGAGTCTGGGCGCCATTTTTGTCCGCCACGTGGAGTCATTTTTGTGAATTTCCCGCGTGTTCTAAGTCGCCATTTTTGTGAACTGTTGAATGTTGGATATTGAATGATTTTTGTGTAATTATTTTTCCCTTGAGAATTTTGCTTTGACTGACAAGTGGAATTGTTAGAATTACATTTGAACGACTTTGGTTAACTATGGTACAGCCTTTTTCCATTTTTTTGTAGGAATCTTACTTAGATAATTTTACGTTGTCATTTTCCCGCCATTGAGAAGACGTTTGGCGCCTATTTTAGGTTAGCCCACACCTGATCGCCATATTGTATTTTGTTCATAATGGCGTCTACCCCCACTGTTAATCTCCTTGTAGAAAGGCGAGATATTGTAAAAATTAAAGTCGATACTATTATTGATGTTCTTGGGGGTGGCGAGGGGGAGAACCGGGAATTTGTTTCTTCCCAGAGGGTTAGGGTTAAGGAACTCTTTGCGTCCATTGATTCGCTCAATGAGCAGATTACAAGTGCCTATATTGAGAGTGAGTCTCGCGAAGAGATGTCTGAGAACTGTCGGAGCGAAACGTTATATCGTATCCATGTGGATCGACGTTTCAGCGAATTGGAGAGCATGTGGAAGGATGAGGGCTCCCCACATAATGGAGAAGGGGAGAAGCCTAAAGCGTCCCTTTGTAGTGTGACACCAAAACTTGTCTGTCCTGTTTTCGACCCCATGAGTTTGGAACGCGACAGATTGGCGTATCTCAACTTCTCGAAGGAGTTCGAAAATTGCGTGTCAAATATACCCAGTGAGTCCACGAGGTTGATTATTCTGAAAAATCACCTCAGGGGCTATGCCCACCGAATAGTGGGACATCTTTCCATCTTGGACGCCAACTTTGAGGCAGCGATGGAGATCCTAGATAGAGAATTTTTAGATAAAAAGTTTATTGTAAACTCTATTTTTAAAGATCTCCATAGTGCTAAGCCTCTTGGGGATTCAGATACTAACTCGGTGAAGAGCTTTCTAACTAAGGTGAAAGCTCAAATATACGAGCTGAAAAACTCCTTTGGTATGGATTTTCTAGAGGAGGAGGCTCCCGGCAATCTGTTGCTAAGTAGCATTATTTTTGAAAAACTTCCTATTTTTGTGAGACGGGAACTGATTCATACCGTCAATGGTAATTACCCATCTCTGGGAGATATCCTGGATAATTATTCTGAGGTGTTGCGCACGTTGGACATCGTCAAACCCAGGATTGTTAAAACGGTAAGGCCCGTCGCCATACCGCGTTCGTCTGGTTCCTTTAGATTCAGGCCCGCTAGTGCTGTTAAGAAGCCCTCCACTTTGGAGAACTTTCTTGTAAAAACTAAACCCAGTCGACATAAGTGCTTCCTTTGCAGTAGTGACTGCCATATTGCGTACTATTGCGGGAAGTATCCCTCTCTAAGGGATCGGTTACAACGATGCCAATTGGCTAAGTTGTGTACCCGTTGTACTAGCCCGTTCCATAACGCCGAGGCGTGCCCCGGTAAAAGTGGTCGTCTCCGCCCCTGTTGGAAATGTAAAAGTTGCGAACATGCAGGTGCGTTATGCCCTGACTTTGACAAGTCTCGGCTGGATACTAACCCCTGTCTCCAGGTGGGAGAAGTGAATCTTCTCCTGCCTATAATTAAAATTGACGTGGTCAATAATGGAGTTGTAAAATCTTTCAATTGTCTGTTGGATTCAGGAAGCCAACGCTCCTATTTGTCTGATGTAGTTCTGGACCTATTGAATTGCCGTTCTATGCCTGTAAGGAGAAGGGACTTCTTTATTAAGACTTTTCTCGGAACGGCCAGAAGGAGCCTAAATGAACTCGAGTTGCGGGTCAAAGTGCCGAACTCTGAGTGTGTTATACCCTTTTTGGTGGACGAAGGCTTGGACCTTCAGTTTCACGTCAGGGGTCTGTCTACTGCTATTGAAAGTATTATTGCGTGTGGGAGGAAATTGGCTGCTGACTTTTCAAATGTTGAAAATGATTGTATTACTGTACATGGTTTGGTAGGTGTTGACCTACTGATGTATTTGGGACCCATGAAGTTGTCTCCCTTCATGAATGGGTCTGTTTTTGAGTTTCCTCAAGGAATTGTGCCTTTTGGAGATATGTCCAATTTTGTGAGTCCTGTTATGAAGAAAACGGATACCTCCGTTGTTGGCGCGAATTACAGCCAAGTTATGTTCGAACACTCACGGTGCCTTATGACACATGTTTATTTTGTGCTTGAGCCGAAGTCTCAATATTTCGACCCTTTCGATAGTTTTGTTGATTCTTCTGTGGAAAGAGCCGTGGACAAGCTCTTTAGTTTGGAAACACTAGGAGTTACTGAGAACTCTGTAAGTGATTATGACAAGAATAAAATTGATGCCTTTCGCAATTCGATCTCGTACCGAGACAGTTGCTACTATGTTAGTTTGCCATGGGACGAGGGAAAGTTGCCTTCTGTTCCTTCCAACCATCAAGTGTCGTTGAATGTGCTTGATAGGGTTGTCACTCGTTTGACGAGGCAGGGTCTATATGAGGACTACTGTCAGGTTTTCTTAGAGCAGGAGAGGGAGGATATTATTGAGAGAGTGGAAGTGAATCCAGAGGATTTCACTCATTATACTTGGATTCCTCACCGTCCGGTTATTAAGGCTAATGGTCAGAGTACCACAAAGATAAGGCCGGTGTTCAACTGTTCGTTGCGAACAGGTGGACATCCCTCTCTAAATGATTGTGTCTATCCGGGAATTAACCTTTTCACGGATATGCTAAAGTTATTGTTGAGGTTTCGCATGGATCGTTATGTCCTGTTGGCTGACGTCCGTAAAGCCTTTCTCATGATTCGGTTGGAAACCGAAAGAGATAAGAATCGGTTTTGCTTTTTTGTGAAATTGAATGATAATCTGGTATGTTATCGTTACAAAACCTTGATTTTTGGGTTTGTGGCCAGCCCATTTATTCTCAACTTCGTCATTAGACATCATGTTGAAAAATACCCTCATAGTTTATGTAGGGACATGCTTATGGAAAATTTTTATGTGGATAATCTTATAAAAACTCACAATTCACAGAAAACTTTGTTGGACCTATACCTGAATGCAATGAGTATCATGCAGGATGGTAATTTTCATTAAGGTCCTGTAATTCCAATAGTGATGTTTTGACCACTCGAATGAAAGCTGACAAAAGTTTTGTCACCCATGATTCTCCTCTGGAAAGGGTGTTGGGTTATGAGTATGATCCTGTGCAGGATAATTTGCAGTGGCTGGTCGGTGAGAATTTTAACTGGCCAGTGTATGATTTGAACTGTTTGAGTTCTGACAGTCAGAGGTTAGTGCTGACTAATGCCATCTCTGTGGTTCCTGTGATTCAGGAATTGTCACCGGTAGTGGATTTTAAGAGATTTTCTTCTTTGGGAAAACTCATGAGAGTTTTGTCCTACGTGTTTAAGTTTGTATTGAAGTTGCGGAAATCCATGAAAGAACCAGGCCAAGTGGCCAAAATTTATTTGATTAAGTTGGAGCAGTCCTTGCTTCTTCCCAGGGAAAAGTCCTTTTTGTTGAACCCCTCCAACCGTGAGATTCCTCCGTTGGTGGCGAAGTTGGATCTTTACCTGGATGATAGAAGTTTGATAAGGTCTGGGGGAAGGATTGGTAAAGCCAGCGTTTACCCTCCGGAAATTTTACATCCGATTTTGTTACCTCGAGGCAGTCATATAACTGATTTGATTGTTATGGACTGTCATCTCAAATGTAAGCATTTGGGTATTGCAGCTACCCTCAGCAAACTCCGTTTGTCAGGTTTCTGGATACATAAATCCAGGCAGGCAGTGAAGTCGGTTATCTCTGCCTGTGCTCTGTGTAAAAGATACAATGCCGTATCTTTCAAATACCCCAAGGTAACCAATTTACCTAAGCACAGAGTTAATTTTGTGAAGCCCTTCAACCATACCGGGATAGACTTTACTGGTCACTTGTGGGTTGAAGATGAAAGGGGACCGCAAAAAATGTATATATTACTTTTTACGTGCTTCAATGTGAGGGCGGTTCATTTGGAGTTAGTGGGTGACATGTCTACCCACTCAGTGATATTATCATTGGTGAGATTTTTTAATATTTATGGGGTGCCTTCCCATATATACTCAGACAATGCTAAATCATTCGTTGCTGGATGCGGTTTGATTAAGCGAGTGCTGGTGTCTGACGAGTTCGAAGAGAAGTTTAGTACCTTTGACATCAAGCACCAGACGATACCTTTATATTCTGCTTGGTTCGGCAGTGTTTGGGAGCGTCTTGTTAAGACGGTGAAGGTTTGTCTTTATAAGTTAGTGAGTCGGCAGAAGTTGGGTTATTTTGAACTTCTTTCTGTGTTGTCTGATATACAGAATGCCATTAACTCACGTCCTCTAACTTATAGATGTTCTGGAGATGATGGTTTGGATATTATATCTCCAAACGCGTTTATTCGCCCGTATTGTAACAGTACTGTTTTTATAAATTCTGAAGAATGTTTTCTTGAGAATACTCCTCCTTCTAGGAGTGACCTTTTGGAGAAGCTGAAACAAAGGGATCTTCTCTTAAAGAAATTTAAGGTTTTATGGTACGAAGAATACCTGCTCGGCTTGAGAGAACTGAGTGGTGATCTGTACCAATCTGATTTTGGTGATGTCATCGCGATAGGCGATGTGGTTCTTGTTAAGAACCCAGCCAAAGCTCGCCCATATTGGTCCTTGGGTAGAGTTATAGGTTTGACTCCAGGTGATGATTCTCATATTAGATCTGCCCTGATTAAGAAGGCAGATGGTTCCTCTCAGGAACATTCTTTGAGACACCTTTTTCCGATGGAGTTGTCGGTTACTCATTCCCATCAGGCCTCGGAGGTTCCCGAAGAGACTTGTGGTTCCGAGGTTCCTGATGTGGTCCAGCCGTATGTTGCTGGAGGAGATCATTCCTCGACTTCCAATTCTAGACCCATTCGAACTCGCAAGAAGGTGAGTGAACAGGATGATGATTATTTGTGGTATTGATGTACATGAGACATGTATAGACATTGTACATTTTTTTTCTTTGTCGGGAGAGTGTGGAAATTTCTAGACGTTTTTCTAAGTAAGTCAACGGTTACTTCCCTTTGTTGAAAGGTCAGGGGGGGGGCTTACGTGCAGGTCGAAGGTCATAAGGATATTGCGTAGGTGTTAAGCTGTGAAGGCCATGTGTCACGTGATTTCTATTTTTAGCAATGATGCAATTTGTCGTGTCTGGATATATCGGCGCGAAATTTAATCAGAACAGAGTCGCACGCTGGAATGACAAGACGTGCTAAAACAGTTTCTCCGTCCACGAGGGGACGTTAAATTTAATCAGAACAGAGTTGGTCGTTGAAGTCGACACATGTTAAAACTGTTTCTCCGTCCACGAGGGGACGTTAAATTTGCAAGAATTCTACGTGAAGAAAGTTAAGAGATATGATATCTCTTGGATGAATTACATGTTGGTATGTAATATTTCCTCTTGGTCAGGAATATTATCCTCGGGGAGTTGTTTCAAGCCAGAGACTTGAAATAAGGAGAAGATGTTGAACAAGATGGCACCGGGAACGAAATTGCCTATGTTGAAGAGCTTAGCTCCCGAGAAGTGAAATACTTTGCTGTCGAGAAGATTCTAATCGGAGATTAAGAATCATAGAGACTAATCGTCTTTGCAAACAGATCGATTTGAGATATTCAACTGTGCCGATTGGATCAGTCACATACGCGCGTGTTCACCATTCAAGACGAACGATGGAAAATAGTGAGTATTGTGTTTGATTGAAATGTGTACTGTTCTTGTGCCATACTTATTGTATCGGATTCGCTAAAAGAAAATATTGAAAAAAGAAGAAGAAAAAGAACTTTCGGACAGACGTTGATAAAATAAAAAAAAAGAGTCATTTTTATCGTAGAAATTTCTTTTGATTGTAACTTTGGTGTAAAGAAAAAAAAGAGACTTTTGATTGATTTGTAAGAATACGGACTTTATAGTAAGTTCATGTTTTAAAAGGATTTATTCCTTAACTTGGATTGTGTCAATTTTTGTTGTGTCTACCTTAATGTTCAGAGATACTGATGTTGTATTTTTTTGATTCTTATTTTTTTTGCATGTTACCCAGGAATAATTTATTTATTCCAGCTTTGGAAAAAAAAGCAGTCCAGGCTATCTTTTTTTGTAAATAAAACTATATTTTAACTTTTACGAACATCTTGTATTTACTCCTTTCCTTATCTCTTGTTATAAGTTTTTTTATGATAATTGTCCTAGATAACATGCCCATCGTTTAGAGCGGTTTTTCGTTAACGACACGAAAATTCCGACACTCTCAGTCACACCTCTGTTAACCTGTTCCGATACTATCTCTTTATTTTGTCACCAAGCTTACAGCTTCACCCCCCCCCGCCAAGGATTATCCATCATTAGTTACAACTGTTAATTGACTCCCCGATTTTAGTGGGAAGTCGCGAATCGGCAGTATTTCGCAAGACTACAACCATGACTAATTATTACTGCACTTCAACTATTCATCCCTTTCTACCAGTCAAAAGATTTTTTCGACAAAACGTCTTATGTTGCTGAACAAGTGTCTCAATCCAGGGAAGATCCCTTTAGGAAATCAGGCATTAAAAAAGTATTTTTAATAAATTTTCTAATATTTCATTATTTGGTACCATTCTGTCTCTACACTATGCTAGTCAAAAAAAAAAAAAAAAGAAACATCAGATTCTACATGGGGGAGGGGTACACGTAAACACACTTAAAAACTTGACGGTAAAAATAACTGAACAAAGCTAAACATTATTTTAGACTTTAGAATCTAAGATTAGTTTCAAATAAAAATTTAACGTAAAATGTGGCACAACGTGTGCACCCTTTTTGGGGAACTGATTCTCCCAATACAGTTTGCAATTTTTGTACCAGACTTAACACTGCAATTTTGAAGAAAGCATTAAAAATCGACAATTGTTTTCACACCCAGAATGTGACCACAGAAGAAATTGCTGTCAGTCAGATTGATGACAGCTTGATGATTTTAAGTATAAACATTGTACTCCAGACCACCAATTCAAAAGTTAACGAGTTAACCTATCTACCTGAAAACAAAACATTTGTCGAAACTTGGAGCAGTGTATCTGTTGTGCATTGTGTGTATGTCTCTCTCTCTCTCTCTTGCTCTATCGCTTATGCTACAGAGAAGAGATAGGAGTGGGCTGCTGAAATCTCAACGAGGAAGACGTGTGCTTGACATGCTCGCCGAACTCAGACGAATCTTTGTCGGTCTTTTGGTCAAGATCAGAATGTAGTTTCTGTACCAATGGATACTACACCCTATAGACTGGTACCGTCTTGGCCTTCGTGCCTTGATTTCGCCGGTCTGTGGGTTTGTCCTGTGCAGTTCTAGGAGGTCCACCATCCCAGGCTTTGCCTTCTTACCCTTTGAGAAGGTGTTAGTTTATTGCTAATCGATTGAGGCGCCCCTACCGGGGAATACCGACGGGGCTGCTTAGGCATTTTTTGTAGGCCAGAGTGCTCTCCCTTCCTGACGGCGCTGGATTTTCAAATCCAACTTTCCGGACTTTGTGTCATATCTTACCGCTGTGGGAGGAAGATAAATACCTTCGTGTTTTAAATATGTTAATTCTTTGGCAAAAATAAATATATTTTTTATATTCAAAAGTAAAAATGCATTGTTACATTACATAACGCTCTATTGAAGCTCAGTGGTCCCAGCCAGTTCAGCATGCCAGCTGACCAAACCTCCAGCAGATAATTAATTCTCTGAATACACACAATTTCAATATACACTTACAAACCACATATGTACTCAGTCTGTCTGTGAAAAAAACACCTACTTAGTACAGACATTATAAGAACATTTTCCTAAAACTGTCTCTGTTCCCTATCAATAGGACATTTATTAGCATACTTTCAAGTGCAGCTGGCCGAGAAATGACAAGCTTTGCAGCACGTCTAGCAACTTAGATACCTGATTCATGTTTACGACACTTTGACTTCAATTTCGCCAAGTTTTTTTTTTCCATTTATTCCGGAACTGTCACTAGTACTCTTACTATTATTAGTATTACAGTCGTCTTCTTCAGGTTCCATTTTTTTGGCAAAATATCATCATCATCATCATCATCATCATCATCATCATCATCATCATCATCATCATCATCATCATCATTATTTGTACTCACTAGTTGTCACACAAGTCATCGTCAGTGATTGCTAACCAATAACAACCGGTTGTGTTCCCTGGAGTCTGAGTGACCACACATTTCCCTGGATTTACAGTACTCTCCACCTCTTTTCAATAACCACCACAAATGACCTTGCGGTATTGCAACAGCTGCCTAACATTGCTTTCTCGCTGGTAACGACCATTAGTATCCTCTGGGATTTGGGTAGGAATAACCCCATACAAGATCCCAGTAGTCTCTGCACTCTTCCAGTGAAGGTTTAGTTAGTACTCTCCATTCGCGGTCTTACCATCCTCCTTGACCCTTCACAACTATTTTGTGTGGTATCAGCCGAGCCTGGTGCTATCACATTTGGGGGGGGGGTCCTTTATGAAATTTTATGCACTTTCATGTGGTGGTGTTCTTTCTGTGTGTTTTCTTCCTATTGCAACTTCGATGTGACTGGTTAGTCTTCATAGCTTATGTGGGTTGGTTTCTGCATTCAAGAATGTTCCTTACAATTTAAGCTGTTTTAATCATTGCTGTCCGTTGCATAGTCTCAGTCTTCCCTTTCATTCCAATTTCTCCCTGTCTTATTTCAAGGTTTTTCGGGATTGTTCCTAGTGCTCCTACGATTATTGGTATTATATTTACTTTTCTTCATACTCCATATCCCATTCAATTCTCTGACAAGTTCCGTGTATTTTGTTCACTTTTCTGTCTTCTTAATCTTCACCATGTGGTCTGCTGATGAAGCAAAATCTACGATTTGACAGGATTTTTCCCTCTTGTCGATTATTAGGGTATCATGTCTTCTTGCCTGTATTAGTTTATCTGTTTGTACCTTCATATCCCAGAGGATTTTGTGATGTTCGTTTTCCAGTACTGTCTCTGGTTTATGGTTGTACCATTTGTCCACATGTTCGAAATGCACTCGTTTGCATAGTTCCCAGTGTATTGCTTTTCCCACACAGTCGTGTCTGTTATTCTATTCTATTTGAGCAACTTTGCTACATTCACTTAGTATGTGATTTACTGTTTCGTCTCTTTGTCCACACAGTCTGCATTTACTGTTTTCCTGGGTGTTATCTACTTTAGTTTGTCCAACTCGCATTTTACTGTGCAGCCATAAGTAATGATTTCCTTTTATTTATCTGCCTCCCACAAGGTAAGATGTGACACAGGGTTGGGAAAGTGGGATTTGAAAAGCCAGCGCCCGAAAAGGTGAGCACTCTGGCCTACAAAAAATGCCTGGGCAGCCCCGTCGGCATTCCCCGGTAGGGGCGCCTCAGGCAGTAAGCAATAAACTTACTCCTCCCCGTTTCTCTGTTAATGTGTCCTTTTCTTAGCCATGTCCAGCTATCTTCGTGTGTCTCTTCTCTTGCCAGTGTTATGAAACGTCCATGTAGTTGTTTTTATTTACACTTTTCTTTACTTGTCTTTTTGTTTCTGGTTTCGGTGCTGAGTTGTTTATTGTGATGGTTTCTCTTGCTGCGGTGATTATGTTTTCTGTCTTTTGAGTTTTTTGTGTCTTCCACACAGTCTTCTATACTTACAAGTCGTCTTTTCCCTTCGTTTCTTTTCATGTAGTGTGTGTCCATATCGTCTTTTGGACATAGTGTGTTGTGCATGCTCATTAATTTTCTATGACTCTAGTCTAAGTATCTTATTAGTGATACTGCCCAGGTGTTTATCCCTTTTACAAGATTTCTGCTATAAAATTTCGTTTCTAAGAGTTTTCTTGTTCTTCGCAAATATTATTTTCCAATCTTCCTTTTCATATCTGTAGATTTGATGGTGTCTGCTTTCAGAACTCCTAAATAACTATCCTGTTCATCTAGCGCCTCTTGTTTATACAGTTCCATGTTTTCATCAGTTCTCACCTTTCCATCTTTAGGCTTGCACACTTTTCCATTCCGAATCCCATTTGAATGTCCCGGCTGAAGATTATAGTCGTATTTATTAGTTTTTCCAGTTCCTTTTTGAAAATAGTTTCAGGTCGTCCATGTAAACGAGTTTGTTTAGTCGGTAAACTTGTATCCGACCCCACATTTCCTGAGTATGTCGTTGAGTTGCCTCATTGCTATGATAAACAGTAGTGATGATAGGGAGTCTCATTGAAAAATGCCTCTCTGCATTCTTATTTCAGTTAGGTGTTGTCTTTCACCTGCCAGTTCAAGTCTACACTATTATTATTATTATTATTATTATTATTATTATTATTATTATTATTATTATTATTATTATTATTATTATTATTATTATTATTATTGTTATTGTTGTTGTTTTTGTTGTTGTTGTTGCTGCTGCTGCTGCTGCTGCTACTGCTACTACTACTACTACTTGAATAAAAAAAACGAAGAAGAAAGCCGGTTTCCGGAATTTGCTGGAACTTTTCGTTCAATGAATATGTCGTCTGCCCAGAATGTTTTTCCTGAAAGATGAAATAACTATTTTTCAAGAGAAATTTAATCGTCCACTGATGAGCGAACTAAAAAATCACACATGAACATTTCCACGTCACAAAAAAAATATTGTAAATTGTGAACTGAGAGTACATTATTTTTACAAATATTTTCCTTTTTTTCAATGACATATGCACATATGTGCATGTCTACTTCTTTTCTTTTCTTAATCTTTTTTTTCAATTTTATTTTAATAAATTTTAGATTCTTTGATATACAACCAAGCTTTGCCGGTCCTTTCCCCATTATCATTAACAAGGAAAAAGGGCATATAGATGAACACGTCTTGCGGATTATTTTTATTTTTCATTTAAAAGAAAAAAAAAAGTGTTTTGGCTAAGATGTTTTAGCTCAAAAAACTTGATAATTTTTTTTTTAGGGGTTAATTCCTCATTTGTGACCTATATTACAAGATGTGTGATGCTTATTACTTTACTCACAACAAATATTTACGGTAACTGAATGTCCTTATATTTTATATTCAATATTTAAAAAAAAATAACGCTAAGATGGCACAAATACTCTTTTGTTAATAGTTGTCAATCGATGAACAAAAATGTTTATGACACCTCTCAGAGAGTTCACAGTTTTGGGAACGAGTTTGTTTTTTTTTCTCTCTGGCGTCGCCTTAACCGTGTCTCTTTGTCCGGTTACAGCGTATATATCCTCTGAAATAATTAATGTTTGTTTGTATTTTTCTTAAAACCTAATGCTTATTTCCTTTTGAAATGACTTAAATAAATTTTCAATTATAGGAGAATTTGAAAACTCGTGACTGCTAAACTATCTCTCAAATCGCTATTTTCACTAAATTTAGTTAAAATGGAACCGGTAAAATGGCACAGGTTGATAAATAGGGGAAAATGCTACAAGAGAAAAATATAGTTTAAAAAAATCAAAACTAGTTTATCAAAATTCTTGGATACAATACGTAAAGGTAAAAAGTACCCCCCTCCCCCCCCCCAAAAAATGAAATATAACATTTTTAGGCGATTACGTATGAACAACACTGAAAAAAAATTATTTAAAAAAATTTAGAGTAGGGGATTAGTGGCGCATATAAATTTAACGTAAAATGATCCCCCCCCCCAACCGTTTCCGGGTGTTACGTAAACACGAGTTATCTCCCGTTGACTTAGTGACTCCCACCGTCACTCTTGACTGCTACCTCCCACTACTTGTATTAGTGGTAAACTGCTATGTATTCAGTGTAAATAAATTGCCCGTTACGTTCACACGTGTGTCTCGTCTCTGTTAATGAATGCTTCAATAACAAGTTACTAATATTGCTTTATTTAATACTCACCTGTATCAACGCATAATATAAAACCGGGTTTTTAGGGTAATTAACTAAATTTTTAACCACTAACCCTAAGTCCGACGACCAAAGTCGTGAAACAACACGTAATCGCTTTAAAAAGTAGAACCCATCCACCCCGCAAAACAACGCATAGAATGTATCTCTCATCGCAAAATAAAATTGGTTATCTGCCCTACAATGTTAGAATGGCCCGGAAATGGTGGAAAATCCAACAAACAGTCAACATTTTTTTTTTCATAAATATATATATTTAAAACTTTGGGATGTTTGATTTTTTTTCCCCCAAATACCCAAAGTTGTCGTCTTATACGGCCTGTGTTGTTTTTTCTTCGTGAAAATAGACTTCCGGTTAACTCGGTGGAATGAATGAAACTCTTCAATTATTAAGTCCAAGTGACGGTTGAAATACAAAAGTGCCTTTTTTGGCACTTCTGCATTCTTTATGAAGCCGCAGCCGATTAAGAAATCGAAATTGAAGAGTTCCGTTTTTTTTCTCCAAGTCCCATTCATTCAGAATTCACCGGAAGTTGAATTTACCGGTAGTTGAAGTAGAATTTAGTTTTTAGAAAATGGAGTTAAATGAGTTGAATCTTCGCGACATTGGTAATTTAATGAACCAGACGCAAAAAACAATCGATTTTTTACAGGCACATCGCCTGATTTCTTGCAGTCGGACATGCAGATGGCAAGGCACAATGGAAGTGATGGATTTATTTGGAAATGCGCACGGAAAGAAAAAAATCTCACCAAACAAAACTTTTCAACTACAATATATTTAAAAAAAATAAAAGCAAAATCAATGTTGACCAAAAAATTCATTCCCCCCCCCCCAATCAAAACTTTACATTTTTATTTATAAAATTTTTAATTCATATAATAAAAAAAAGAAATTGTTAATTGTTTCTTGTTACCCAAAAACAAATCAGTCTTGCATTTTTTTTTAGGTTGTAAATAAGTCACTTCCGGTTGAATTACTTCCCTTTATTTTCAGTAGAAGGACAGAAAATCTGCGGCTTCATAAAGAATGCAGAAGTGCCCCTTTTTTTACTGAGATCATTTAAATAAGTTATTTGGGGGAAAATGCCGAAACCCATTTCATTTTTAATAATTTTGGTGACTGAAATAGGATTTAACTGCAGTTCTTAATCAGATTCGACAACTTATTCCAAAAATAATAGTATATTAGAAAAAAATTATAATTAATTCATGTAGCCCGTTTTTTTTGTTGTTGATTTTCCAGAAAAAAATAATGATGGACAGCAGACCACGCTGTAATAATTCATAGAATGTCTTATTAGAACCTTATATATCTTAAAAATAAAGTTGGACTTCCGTGGAATAATATTTCTCACCATCGATCCAATTTGGCCACCATGCAATAGTGACAATATGATTGTTAGCTTTATGTATCACCAAAACCGACTCCCAAGTCTCTTTTTTTCATTTACTGTTCATTTTTTAAAATATATATTAAATTGTAATATTCCTGCATCCAATATATAGTATTTTTATGTTACCTTTTTATTTTCAAATATATTCATAATATTACAGTGTATTTTTATCATTATTTCATTCACTTTATACACATTGTACGACGTATGTAGACGGGCGGAAGTAAGATCGCCTATTGCATTCTGGGTAATAATTATTATTCAGATGTGACCGCCATGACACCTTCTCATCTGTCACCATTCTAAATGCTACATATAGCAAAACGAAAGAATTAACCAAGCCTTAAAAAGAAATTTAATTGTATAATCTTTTGTTTGTAATCTTGTTTTCCCATGAAAACACTTCAACCACAAAAATATATCGTAAAAAATGTGAGTATAATTTGCTAATCAATCTTGTTTTCACAGCTCATTTTTATATTTTCAGAAATTAAATTCCTAGGTACGTGCAAAAATGTCCGTCGCTTGTACTGACTATAGTTCTTAAAAGTGTATTTTCTTAATTTTTAAGAGTAGTTTTCGTTTAACTTTTGATAGTGTTTGAAAGATAAAAGCATTAAGTTAATATCTAAAAGGAAACAAATGTATATTTACGTGTGAAACTTTTTTTCTAGAATGGAATATGTTATCAAAACAGCGAAAAATCCGTTAAAAGTGAAGATTCAATAAAACATGTTTAAAAATCGCTGGAAAAGTAAATATCAGTTTTCTGGAACTGTTTAAAAGATAATTATTAAATTAAAGTCTTAAGAGAGTGAATTACAAACGAATGTACCTCTCTTTTTTTTACTAAAAATTGTTTAATTATCAAAACAACAAAAAATGAAAGTTAGCTAAAACATGTTCGAAGCCCGTGTTGTAAATGGAAACAAAGACTACGTCTACAAAATCTCAAAGTATGGAAGGCTCAAACTGCCGTAATAGTTTTCTTTTATTTTTACGTTACGAACTGCGTCAATTTTATTAATTAATTTTACATGATGATTGATTAAAATCTTGAACAATTACATTACTCGATTTATTCTCTAAGAATTAATGTCATTTTAAATTAAAAATCTTAAAAAATAAATAACTAATTTATTATTACGACACATGTAAGAATGTCTTACATGTGTCGTAACGATAAATTACATTAATTTTAAATAAAGCTAAAGGTATTTATTTTAAGTGAAAAAGTAAATCAAAGTCAATGACTACACTGACAATATTCATTGAAAAAAAAGTTAAAACATTAAAAATTATTTATTAATAAATAAATAGAATTCAATTTTGAAAGAAAATGTCACATTTGAATCCTATTTATTTATTAATAAATAATTGTTTTAAACTTTTAAAATAATATTTATTAATGAAAAAAATGACAAAACAAATACAAATTTACGTTTTATCTTTCCAAATAATTGACGAAATTGTGAAATTAACGAAACTGTTGAGTCTCTGAAAATAACATTTTGAGTACGGTGTGGGGGGAGTAAGTAGTGTTTGGTGAGCTAATCTCGCCTGTTTATTACATAACTGGCCTACCATACGTCCCCAAGTCAATCGTTAGTAGAAATTATTCAATTTAAAAAAAAATTTTTCTCGTTATGTTCCTGGGTCTCAAAATTTTCAATTTTTGTTTTATTTTTAAGATTATTAAAAAAATGTCTTGCGCTGATGATGACACGTTTATGTATGAAAGAGAAATATAATTATGTCGCATTTTATATTTTACCAGAAACTCTAATCATTAAAATCACATGAAATATTTTTTGCAATTATATTATTTTTTTGGTGAAAATATTGATTAAACAATGCTTTATTCAATGATAACATTGCAAATTAAAAATATAAATTTTTCTTCGAGTTATAGTGATTTTATTAACACGAAATTTAGGGGCCCTTTTCGTAATGTATACGCAATAATTAAAAAAAATTTTTTTAAATTTCACTATCTACATTGCTTTATTTTCATAATTTTTTTTTAATTCATACATTCTTATGATTAATATATAAAAATATAACTTTAGTAAAGGTGTATTTTGTTTTAAAAAATTAATACATTTTCGCTAAGATTAAAAAAAAATAGTGGTTTCATTATATTACGTGATCGTTGATAATTAAATACTGAAAATGTCATTAAAATTGGTTGATTTCCTGCATTTTGGTGAATTTTAAGGTGACGGGAGGGTTAAAATGTTTACATTTTGGGAATCGGCCATTGATTTGGCACGTACCTATAAATTCCAGTCCATTTTATTTCCTGTTAATTAATTCATTTTTTTCAATTTACCACTCAGTAAATAATTAATTTAAATTTCTTTGTTTCTTCTATACAGATTTTCTCTTTATATGGACAAAATGATCGTTGTTTTAATCCTGCAGTATTTTAACAAAATGCATATGGCTTTATAAGGAAATCCCCAAATGTAATTTATATTCATAATTTAAAAAATTTTTACAACTATTTCGTAATTATTTTATTTTACATTTAATAATATTTAAATGATTTTAAAACAGATCGATTATTCAGATATTGCTAATGCGATTATTTTCCATTATTGATTTTCATATTATACGAAAATTGTTGTTTTCATCGTGAACTTTTCTGGGTTAAAAACAAAAACCCGAACAAAAAACACGAAATGTGTCACCAGGAAAACTGGAAAGCTATTTTTTTATTTAGTATTTTAAAATTATTTTAAAACAGATCACATTTTTCGAAACTTTAATTTTAAATAATTTAAAAAGCAATACATTATTGCCATTTTGATACTTTAAACGTAAACTCGTTGTATTTTTCTTTTATTCTTTGAAATAGTAAACTATATATGGAAAAACGCGAATATTAAAATAAATAATTGGATGAAACTATAATCACATTTTTTAGTTTAATCTTTTTTTCATGTGATTTTACTAAATAATAGTGAGTACTGTCTTAAACCAAAATGATAGACATTTAAAAAAAAGTTGTGACACCTAATCTCTGAACACACTGTAAACACTGTAAGAAGGGGGAATAGAACTTTATTATGTTTTCACCCAAACAAAAGATGCTAGCTCAGCCTTGCTCATTAATATGGTGGCTAAAAAGGTTAACCAAGTTTTAGATTCACAAATACAAGTGTTTACTTAGAACAAATTTACAATGTTCTGCTATTGGAAGTTATTTGAAACTTATATAGGTCATACCCAAGACTTCCCACACACAATTAAAGTCAACATCTTGACACGAAACACAGAAAACGAAAATAAACTTACTGATGTATATACTCTGCATTTTTTTCATATGCATTATTGTATTATATTTTTTGTAAATTATTTGTCTCTTTTTAATTCAGTCGTGCATACAATGAATTCATTGTTTTTATTTGTAAATTGCTGCATTTTATTCAGACAATTTGTTTTTGCTATATATTTTTTGGTTTCAATGTGATTGTTGTTGCCTTTGTCTTGATCTAAATGATTGAGAATGTTTTACAATCGAAACAACTTTCTTTCAATTGTCTGGAAAACAATATATAATGTAGATATAAGGGTAGAATTAAGACGAAGGGGTCGGTACGAAATTTCTGCCACCACATAAATTCATATTGACCAGACTCCATTCATCATACATACTTTTTTATGTTATTTTGTTTGCCTTTTTTCGACATGGATTCTTTGTGGTGGCCTTCCTCGCTGGTCGCAACTACCTTTTAGTAACACAACCGAATGCTGACGATTGACCTTCACTTTATTTGAACAGAAGTTACTCCTTCACCTTTCTATTTTTTGTTGATACCTGATTAAACACTTTTTTTTAGAAATCAAATATCCATGCACGGAAGAAAAGCATTAGTCTAAGCTAATATAATATTACACTACAGAAGATTAAGGATTTCAGCTTACAATATAATAGGTTATTAATTAATTTTTTAGCATGTTTTATCTCTGAGTGTTCTTTCTTCAATAGATTGTCTGATTTAAGATAGAATCAGATATCAGAGCCGAGAAAAAGAAGCTGGTTTTGGTATGTGTCATGCTAGCCTAGGTTCACATCATCATCATTCTAATAACCAACAGCTGAACTATTTGCACTTTCTTTCTCAGGAAAATATTTACCTGCTGCACCCTTACCGAAGAATTCTAATGGGTCTGCTCTTGGTTATTTGTACCTTTGCAGAGTGCCACCCCCCTGCTGAAACTTATCTTTTTACATACATAAAACTTACAATGTCTAAACTCGCTGCATTGAAAAGCCAGTAAATACTGGTTCTGACTGTATTATCATACTGGCCTCCTGTCAGTCCAGTCATAGGTTTATCAGCCGAAAAACCAACATAACTTGTTCAACATAATAGTATTTCATTACTCATAACATGCAAGAGTACTTAGCTTACACCCTCAAAAAGGCTATACTTAAATAGACTGGTTGCTCGGATGAAGACCTTATACAAGAACTGTTTACAAATATAATCCAAAGTTGGTGAAAAAGCGACACCTAACGGCCAACCGGTGCAGTTATGTTTTGAAAGGAGGAGGTAACTGCTACAAGGACTTCCCCCCAGATTGAAAAATATTGAAAATATTATTCAATATGTACAGTTGTAGATGAGAAGCATTCTTTGTGGGTATGTCTGTTTTACTGCAAGTGAGTTAGCAGGTCCAGGTACAAGTGGGTCTGTACTGGTGTTGGTGCGCGTCGTTCGAGTTGATGTGTCCTCCAGTTGATCAACGAACGTCCAGTTGTCGAGTATTTAGTCGTGCTTGTGCAGTTGTACTCATTTTGAACTGGTGTGATTTCTTCCATAGTGTCGTCAGTGATGTCCGGAAATGTTTGGTGCTTGATGAATGTCCGGGAAGATGTGGTTGTTCAAGTTTTTTATCAACGAACGTCCAGTTGTTGAAGAGGGTTAGTAGCCCTTTAAGGGTGATGTTGGTGCTTGCTGAGCCTGACTTTTTCCAACCAGTATTAAGTCTTGGGGCTTGGTGATGTTGTTCGTGTTTGGCATCGTGTGTTGTCTGTTTTGTAGTTTTCTTTTCTTTTATATATATATTTCCAACACGTGGGTAGAAGGGAAAAAGGAAAAAAAAATTGTAACTTGTTTTATACTCGGAGAAAACCGAGAAATGCTTTTGTTTTTCTTTGTTTGGGTTTTTCCCATGGCCAGGAAAAAAAAATGGCGGCTTCTTTTTGTTTGTATATTTCTACCACGTGGGTAGAAAAGAAATGGAAAGAAAAAACGAGAAATGATATATTTTTTTTGTTCTAGTACGAAATTAACTACTCCGTCACATACAACAAAGCTTGCACGTTTGGGTCACCAATTGTTAGGATCGAGGGTCGTGTCCCCCGATTATAAACGTGTTCGTATAATCAAGCGATGTTGCATGCAAAGACAGAGTAATAATTAATAAACAAAATGAGGTAGTTCAAATAACGTTTATTGAACGTGTGTGTACGTTGAATGATGAAGTGTGTGATGTATGCATGTGTGTCGATGGAAAAACAGTTCTTAAAAAGGTATAAGAAATGAATCCGGCATGGGTAAAGTCTTTGAAAGCCGTACACAAAGAAAACTGTTTTTCCTATTTTATTATAGAATGAACTTTACTGAATACATGTAAACTATTGTCTTTGTTATTTTTTTGTGGTTAGTGCAGCCAACATTGTTATCATCGATGCAACAATTGGTTACTCACATCAAGATCTTAACATAACAGATTTTCAAGACTGACATCAAGAGAAAGCAAAAATACAATCCATGCAAAGTTCACATCTATCAGACAACTTAAAAAATTATCTAATTGCTGAAAAATTCTAAAAGGTTTTCCATATTTAAGAAATAAATATATGATAAAGAGTAGATAATGTTAATTCTATTTTCTCTTGAATGAGGAAAAATTGTAATTTCAAAGATGAATGATAACAGTTAAAAATTCTGTTCCTATTGCAACAGCATGATTAACCATTCTATTCAAAATCGCACAAATAAGATTGAAGAAATCTAAAGCAGTTTTACCTGACAATAATCTGTTGTTTTAAACAGGAAGAAATCGACATTAACTGTATCATGTGTGGTTAAATCAATACTTAAAGTTATGTTATCAGGTTTGACACTGCATGAGCTGTTTTAAACAGAAACCAACTTCTCCAACTTTACACTTAACTTTATAAATATTTATTCAATCGATAGTTAAAGCTTTGTCATATGTCCGAACAGTAAACTTAAACAAAACCTCAGCTATTCTATTGACAATGAACCATGTATGTATGTATATATATATATATATATATATATATATATATATATATATATATATACATAGCTTGAAACGATGTTGTACATAGGTTATCATAAATATAATTTAATATTATTAGACGTTCTTTTAAGTTAAATTAAAGTAAAAGCACTGTTGGAAAGATAAAAAATAGACATTCACCTTAAGCCCCAGTGCAAGATTCTGGCTCTGTTGTTGAATCCTATCAAATGTCTTCATATGTTCACTCACCGCTTTTAGTGTGAAATATAACTTGATTTCTCCATTATCACATGATAATCTCCTATGGCCTATGAAAAAAAATGTGAATGCTTAGAGATTCAAGGTGTCTTTGTTGACCGGGTTCACACCATGTGACTGTTCGAGATTGATATTTCTCTGCACTGATGAGAGCTGTTAGCTTGAAACGATGTTGTAGGTAGGTAAAATATTAGAAACATAATTTAATATTATATATATATATAATGTGTGTGTGTGTCCACTAACATTTAATGATGTAAAAATGGATTAGAGCTTGTCTGCATTATCCTCTTTTTTATTAAATCAGTTTACATTGGTCACTGAAGCAGAAAGTTTACACCTGTTTTCTAGAGGTAATCTATGTTGATAGGTGAAGATGTATGTTCACATTATATTTCAATTTCTGCATGATAGTGCTGTCAAACAAACAGGAGGCAGGAATGTAATTCAAAAGGCAAGCAGTCCCAGGAAAGAAGCTCTCAAAGTAGAACATTTTTTGTATCTACAGGGAGTGGGTAGTATTTAACCTCTATTCGACTGGGTCAAAAGTATTTCGTTTAGGAAGTGCAAACTGAGTTTATTCATCAGAGAACATTACGTAGAAGTGCTTATAAAACTAACACAGGGATGACTGCAGCAATGCGACAGTGGCTGGGGCTTGAAAACAGTGCAAGACCTATTAAGTTATAAATTCTTTTTTGCACCATATCTAAGAGGGAGATACTTTTGGGTAGACGATCCTAGATATGGCAACAATGCACAGTACCCCTTTGAATTAAAAGAAAATTATTATACAAATTGTGATGCTATGCCTATGGACCAATCAACACTGATGTATTTGTTTTATTTTGTATCTGATATGACAATATTAAACAAGTTGTTTTGATAAATATTGAACATAAATTATCTTATCGACTGACTCGTATGTTTTACCGTTTTTCATTCAATTTACACATGTCATAAATATCACTTGTTTAAAAAGAATGCTAATTTTTGTGTGTAAGAATTTTTTAAGAACATTGTCAATTAAGGTGATTCCAATCAGTCCATATTCATAAGGGAATAAATTTGGGAATGTTAAAATGAACTCATTGCAGAAATTCAGATATTTTAAAATGTAACATATATATATATATATATATATATATATATATATATATATATAATAGAATACTGTCTACCTATATATAGGAACCTTTTAATGAATTTATTTTTTAATTTTATTATCTTTACTAAATAAATATATAACTCCTTCTCCTTCAACTGCGTCCCCAAAAGTGATAATTTACATTTCTTTCGACAGTCTTATTAAAACATACTCTACTCAAATATACATGAAACATTGTCAATTTCTTTTCCAAAATGTTGATTAAACATCTATTGAAACACGAATGTATCACTTATTTTTTTACTTTCAATACCAATAATAAAAAGATCATTTACCTTTCAGCCATTTCTTTCCAGAATTAGTTTTGCTGTTGTAAAATGTTGTTTATCTTTTCAATTAGACCTCACTGTAAGCCTTGGTTGTATTTGCTCTGTATTTTCTTTGTTAGCTTGGATAATGCTTGATCTGCATTGCTAAATTGATAACATATGTAGACCTGGGCAAAAATATGTTTATTGTCATAAGGCTATCATTAGAACAGGAGGCAGGAAGCGGGTTTTGTAAAGGTCAAGAAGTAAAAGATATTTCCGTTAAAGTAGGATAACATTAAGTGTGGGTCACATGCCGGACAATATGTTAATACAACAATCCTACATATTTCTATCATGCACAGAACAAAGCTTATTAGGAAAACTAGTTTGAACATTTCTATTATTTAAAACATTGTGAAAGATTAATGAATATATACAAAACCCAATGTGTTTGAATCACCGCTATTTTTTTCAATTCATGTTAAATATTAATGAATTTATTTGACAATATTGATGAAATGTTTGCATTTATATATAAATTATATTGTTTTGATTTGTATCATTTTCATTGCTGTTATATACATAACGGTCTAGATGTTCTAACTATCACCTTCATTTATCATAGTTTGTAACTTTCCTGTTGTACCGATATGTAATCTTATATCAAATAATAATTTAATAACATTGGGAGCTATCCTTGGACCTTTGTTGTTCCTGATCTATATAAACGATCTCCCTGGTGACATAGTGTCTGAGATTGGTTTATTTGTTGACACCACGTTTTACTCTCGCCATGTTGGCAAAACCGACGAGATCTTATCCGAGGCATTGGCTGAATCTTTAGAAAATGACCTCCAGGCTGTAGTGGATTGGGGTCATAAATGGTTGGTAACTTTTAATGCCGCAAAGACAAAGCTCCTTTCCTTCAATAACTACAAGAATCCTCTCCAACCACCGATTGTCATGGCTAATAACACCCTACCTGAGAGTTCATCATTCAAACTCCTCGGCCTAACCTTCACAGGTAACATGAATTGGAACAAATACATTGAAGACATTGCAAAGGCTGCTGCAAAGAAGGTTGGCTCCCTCTACCGTGCTAGTAAACTCCTCATACCTGACATTATCCTGTATCTTTACAAAGCCACCATCCGCCCATGCATGGAGTATTGTTGTCACATCTGGGCTGGTGCATCATCTACTAGTCTCTCCCTTCTTGACAAGATCCAAAAAAGAGTCGCCAACCTAATAGGTCCCTCACTGTTAGCCTAGCTCCAGTCCCTGTCCCATCGCCACAATGTAGCATACTTGTGCTTGTTTTACAAATACTTCAGTGGATTATGCTCTGATGAATTGGCCACTCTGGTGCCCCTTAGACGTGAATTCACTAGACTAACTCGACAATCAACTAAATCTCATTCATTCACTGTGGAGGTTCCCAGATTTCGGAGAGCCTTCTACTCAAATAGCTTCTTTACTCTTGCTGCTGGCCTCTGGAACTCCCTGCCTGCCCACTGTTTCCCCAACAGTACAGACATGCAGAAATTTAAAACTAATGTAAACAGACATCTCGCTACACAAATCTCCCCGCTTCTTTTTTCTCAGTAGCCCCTTACGTCTACAGTGGCAGCCCGCCTTGTTTGGGGTGAACTTTGTTAAAAAAAAATTAAAATAACATATTATAGTTATATTAACGTAACTATTTTGTAGGATAAATAACAAGTTAATAATGAGGTAAACATGTCAATTAATCTATTTATCTAAACGCTTTAAATCAAACTGACTTCATTAATAGCCCACATTTAACAACTAAAGAAAACCCTTGTGTAGATATTTTCGTTAAGCATACATACCAAAGGTTTACATTTAAAATAAACATAATTTTGTAACAAGATGTGATTATTGAACCATTAAATATTTATGTAAAAAGCATTAATTAAAGATTGTTCAACATTAAATAAACATTTAGTTTGTTATCAAACATAAAAATTAACTATATATTAGTTAATTTAAACATAATTTGAGTTATTCTTTAGTATAAAATAAAATTCCTTGATGTTTTCTTAATTTTTGGTTTATTTACAGATATAATGTCTTGGCGAAAAGAAAAGAAATATTTTTCCTGTAAACTTTGTGGGTCTTCATTTTTCAAAAAGTTGCAGCTAAATAGACACATGCTTATACACAATCCGGAGAAACCATTTCCCTGTGACATCTGCGGATCATCGTTTAATACTAAACTAACATTAAATAATCACATGCGACTACACACTGGGGAAAAACCATTTTCATGTGAGATATGTGCATCTTCATTTTCTCAGAAATCTTATTTGACACGACACATGCGTACACATACTAAAAAGAAATTATTCTCATGTCAGGTATGCGGATATTCATTTTCTCAGAAATCTTTTGTGAAACGACACATGCGTATACACACTGGGGAAAAACCATTTTCATGTAAAATATGTGGATCTTCATTTTCTGATGACTCCTGTTTGATGAGCCACAGCCGTACACACACTGGAGAGAGACCATTTTCATGTGAAATATGTGGATTTTCTTTTGCTGACAAATCAAATTTAACTAGGCATATACGTATACACACTGGGGAGAAACCATTTTCGTGTGACATATGTGGATCTTTATTTTCTCAGAAGTCTACTTTGATTAGACACAATAGTACACACACTGGGGAGAAACCATTTTCCTGTGAAATATGTGGATTTTCATTTATTGTGAAATCTTATTTGACTAAACACATGCGTATACACACTGGGGAGAAACCATTTTCATGTGAGATATGTGAATCTTCATTTTCTCAGAAGTCTTATTTGACACGACATATGCATATACACACTGGGGAGAAGCCATTCTCATGCCAGGTATGCGGATATTCATATGCTCAGAAATCTTTTTTGAAACGACACATGCATATACATACTGGGGAGAAACCATTTTCATGTGAAATATGTGGATCTTTATTTTCTAATAAGTCATATTTGAGGAGCCACAAGCGTACACACACTGGGGAGAAACCATTTTCCTGTAAAATGTGTGAATCTTCTTTTGCTCACAAATCAAATTTGACAAGACATGTACGTACACACACTGGGCCCCTTGATTTCTGAGAACTTCGACTGAAGTAAAATTAAACATTAAGGGAGAAACTATTTTCCTGTGACATATGTCGATCTTTATTTTCTCAGAAATCAACTTGGATTAGACGCAATAGTATACACATTGGAGAACGAACTGGAATACCTACTACAAGAGAACTTCAATGCCTATTAGGAGATACTTTAAATGCCTACTAGAAACTTCCCTCGAGTGTCTAAGGTCTCTCCGTATAGGGATTTGCTAGGAAAACCTGACATAAGGGTACCTCCCCCATAAGTAAACTCTGACTAAATATGTAAAATGACATTGTATTCGCAGTCCAAATAAGATCCCCTTGGTATTATCTTCCTCACACTGGCTTATAAGGAATAATGCACCTTCTCTAAGCGATGTTGCCTTAAATTATAGCACTAAGCTCGATATTCTACTAGACTTAAGTAATTCTTATCCTGGAATCCGGTAAAACTAAGAAACTGCAAGAAATATATACTATTACATAGTTAACTGGTCAATGTTCTTAATTTCTATACTTACTAAACGTTTGACAGGTTAAGGAGAACTTTAATAGAATATTCGAATCTTTAAGTATTTCTGTATCTCATATACAGATCTAGAGCAAGCCCCAGGAAACTGAGAACTTTAATTCAAGTAAAATAAAACAAAAAAGGTAAAAAGCCAAGACCATCAAGCCAGACATTGTTGTTGACAAAACAGAAATGACTGTGCTCATTATTGATGTAACCATTCACTATGGCCTATATAGAGCTGAAGACAATACGATAACGAAATACCAGGACCTCAAGAATAATTTAAAAACAGCATGGTCTCTGAGATTATAAAAAAACATACTTGTTGTGGTAGGAGAAACTGGTCCAATGATAGAAATCTTTAAAAATACTTATCCCTAGAAGAGTGAAATAGAGATAGCAGGCATAAAAACAGGCAAGGTTTATCCTAAATAGAACCCTCAAATATAAATTTATATCATAACTAAATCAAGTGTTAGCTCCAGAATGGAGTCCCTTGATGTACTCGAATTAACTGAAGTAAATTAAAAAAGAGAAACTATTTTCCTTGTGAAATATGCAGATTTTCAATTTTTGATAGATCATATTTGACTGAACGCATGCTGAGTTTTAATTACTTACTAGACACCATACTCGAGTGTCTCTGGTCTCTGTACAAGGGTTTGTCAGGATAACCTTACATGAGCATACTTCACTCTGCAAGTAAACTCTGACTAAATATTCAAAATAACAGAATTTTAAGCCCAAATAAGATCCCTTCAACAAGGCTATAAAATGCCTGATACAAGTAACAACATTTAGCTGGATACTCGACCAGATTAGATGAATTCTTATCTTGGAATCTGGTAAAAAAGAGACCACAAGAAACATATACTATAACAAAGTCAATTAAGAAGAGGAAAATTAATGTTCTTAACTTCATTACTAACTCAAAGTTTGACAGTTAAAGACGAACATTAATAGAATATTCGAATATCTATGTATCATATAGAGATGAAGTGTCATAAAACATCAAGTCTTAGATCCCCTTGATTTTTGTTAACTTTAATTAAAGTAAAATGAAACAAAATGGTCTCTGAAAGAAAGAAATATTATGTCGGTTGTCATAGAAACAACTGGCCTAATCAAAAAAATCTAATAAAATACTTGGAAATAAATTTCTGGAGGACCAAGCTGTAATGAAATACAGATACCAGCCATAAAAGGGCCAGCATCTATACTTAAAACAGCAATTGGATATGAATTTAAAGCATAAGAAAATCAAGTGATAGCAACAGAAAATAACAGATTTCTTTGAACTAACTGAATAAAAAAAAAAGTAGAAACCGTTTTCCTGCAAAATATTTTCTCAGGAGTCTAATTTGATTCACCACAATCGTATACAAACCGCCCCAAACAACTATGGCATCAATAGAGCCTAACGCGAAAAAAATAATCAAATACCAAGATCTCAAGAATGATTTAAAAATTATATTGTCCCTCGAAGAAATAAACATCTTACCGGTTGTAGTGGGGGCAGCTGATCTAGTGAAAAAACACAATCTCCAGAAGACCAAATTGTAGGGAAGTACAGATAGCAGCTCTAAAAAGGACAATATCTACCCTAACGAGAGCCCTCTGATATAAGTTTTACTCATAGAGAAATCAAGTGTTAGCCTCAAGAGAGGGCCTGTTGATCTCTTTACATTAACTGAATTTAAATGATTAGAAACGAGAAACCATCCTCAAATGTCTGCGGTATCTCTGTACAAGGGTTTGTCAGGACAATCTGATATGAGGATATTTCACTCTACAAGTTAACCCTGGCCAAATATTCAAAATAACAGTATTCACAAATAAGATCCCTTTGACATTGGCTGATACGAGGAATAGGGCACCTTCTCCAGGTAATGTTACCTCAAGTAACAGCACTTTGCTGAATACTCTACCAAACAAAATGAATTTTTTTCCTGGAATCTGGAAAAACCAAGAGACCAAATGAAAAATATAATATAACATAATCAACTGGTCAATTGGGGAAAGAAAAATTGATGTTCTTAACTTATTTACTCACTCAACATTTGACAGGTAAATGAGAACTTTAATAAAATATCTATGTACTCATATAGATATCAAGTGTTAGATTCAGGAAGAGGCCCCTTGATTTCTGAGAACTTCGACTGAAGTAAAATGAAACAAAAGAAAAGAACATTTTCCTGTGAAATATGTAAATTTACATTTTGTGAGTGATTAGTTTTGACTATACACTGAGAAAATATGTTCATGTGAAAAATATGTATCTTCCTTTCTTCGAAAATTTTATTTAACAAACAACATGCGCATAGATGAGAAAGGCTCTGTAAACTGTCTGAAAAGAGAATCGCACCACTATGATCAGCAGAAAATGGTAATGGCTATACGAGATCAAAGCATGATGACCAATGCCATAAAAAGATGAGTGGTCTCAGCAATAACAACAGGTACAGGTTATGTGTGAGTCACATAACATCCAGTTGTAAAGTTTTGCTGGGGGATGGTTACCATACAATGTGACACAATGGAGTGTGCAAATATCTTCACAAGACAATCTGTAAAAAGTCGAATATCCAGTGTAGCAGGAAATTTTGGGACCATATTCCAGAAAGAACAGTTGGAAATAAGTTGTACACTATACACTATGACAATGCAATTCCCATAGCTACCTATCATGAAAACGGCGATGTTAAACCTGGCATAGAAATATGGAACAAAATGGAGAAAGTAGCAACACTAGTTGAAGTCAGTGTCCCTAATTATGCTGGCTTAAACATAGCTGAAAAGTAGAAGATAACAGAATATAAAGATCTTATGTACGACATGAAAAGAAACTGGAATCTCCATATTTTAAGTAAGAAACAAAAAAGTAAGAAAATTGAAATAAAATCGAAACAATTTACCTATGAAATAGGCGATTTTCATTTTGTCACTGATCAAAATTGAAGAACAAGTTAAGTATATTCGTTGGGGAGTAACAACTTGCACATATCCATCGTCTGTTAGCATTTGCAGCTGTGCCGTGTCGAGATATGAAACTTTGTGGAATGTATTTCAGGCCACTTCTCTATCTGTGGACGATAAGCTTTATCAAATTTGGACCAGTCATTAGTGGATAATGTTAATATGTGATTTTCAGAATTTTTTTCCTGCAAATAGCGACATTCCTGTTCCTACAACAGATAGAAAGCTTCTGTGAGACTACTTGGAATTCACCTCACCACTGCGTTTTTAAAGCTCATTGCAAAACTGTCTATTCTATCTGGCGAGCACTGGCTCACCTCGTAAATTCACCAGCACTGAAACTTTTCATTTTATCCTGCCAGAGCCCCACTCAGAACCTTCAATACTGATGACAATTTGACTTTGGAAGAGAAAAATGTTCTTTTTACAATAAAAGAAGATCATTCTCTTTTTAGAAATCACATTTTTTTCTTCCAAATCAATAGAAAAAGAATACATTCAATCGCATTATTTAATACAAAATGGTCTGGTTATCAGTTATGTTTAGAAATCTGCAAAGGAATATACAATTAACTTGATTTATTGGTTAATTCTAAAATGCAGGAAACGTCATTAAAAATATCATCCTAATACATCGTAAGAATTTTATAAAAGAGAAATAAATAATAAACGATATTCTAAAATATTTAATTATTTTTATTAATTTATTGCAATGCTTTTTATTTTGCTATATGCAAAAATTAATTCGTTTCACAACATCAGTTGTTTTTTTTAGTTGTAATGATTTGGTTATTACAATGAAACTATTTATATTTCAAATGGTATCGATCGGTGTCTGTCTAACAAAAGATAGCACATTTGGTTCTCTCACAAAAATGGATTTCAATCTCAAGAAGGGTTGAATACAAAACCCTGATAATAAGGATAGCTGTAAGGAGTGTATTTCAATTAAAGGTAGAAATAGTGAATATACTACTTGGAGTAACATCAGTGGTAAGATCATTGTTTAGTTACCTCTATGCACTTCTAAGATATTTTCATTTAAATAGAAACTGAATGTAAATTACAACATTAAGAAAGATGAATGTGCCAAACCGTGACTGACAATATTAAGTTGTTTTTTAAAAAAATACTTTTGAAAACCCCCACTTCCTGCCGATGGTGGTCAACCGCAAAAGTGTGATATCCTGGTCGCGGTGCCGAATTGTGAACCCCACTTGTGCCAATCGTTGTAGTGGCAATAAAAAAATATATATACAAATTCCTCTAGGCCGGGATTGCGACGATGATGTTGACGTTGTCGATCTAGTCGTCTTGTGCAGCTACAAATACACTCAAACGTTTAAACTGTTTATATCAGTGAGCGATCACTGTGTGGGGCGAAAGATCATTCAAAGCAGAACAAAAGGAAAAGAACAATGTTCAACAAACCAATCGGGCCAAACCGGCCACCTCTTCTCTACATTCACAATTTATCAAGAGAGGACGCCTCTGAGAACAGACCACTCACCAAGCCGTCATATTCAGACAAGTTATCCAGAGAGGACGCCTCTGAGAATCAACTGCTCACCAAGCCGTCAGATTCAGAAAATTTGATCCCCGCGCACAAATCAAAAATAAATAAATAGGATTTTGAAAGCTAACTCGGAAAAAATGCAGCAACATTTATTACAGCTATATGCCGGACACCTAAGAAAACCCTGTCCAACAAGATTTGATTACGACCAACCAGTCAATCAAATAGCCTCTCTGGCGTCGAGATTATGTATAGCTCGGGACCTTAAAAACAGCTTGTTAAAAGCGGACTATAGAATTCAAAATTCTATAAAATATCTTTTTCTCCGCCGTTAAAACAAAAATAAAAACTGTGTTTACAAATCAGGACAAATAAAAAAAACAACAAAAAAAGAATACTATCTTAATTGTCCTAAATCAACTTTCATTTTGTTTATATTCTGTTTTCTCATTTGTTTTCCTCGAATTAATAGACAAAAAAGAAGAGCTTTCCTATTTTTATTTCTTTTTTTTTAATTGATATATTTGAACTCGTTACGGTCTCTTCACAAAAGAGCATCGTACCCGCGCAGGAACACGTGAAATAAGTTTAACAATGATAACATTTGGTTTTCGACACAATTATAACTTTGGTGTCAGGAAAAAGAACTTTCCTAATTTCATAAAGGATATGAGCCTTCATAAGTGCTACAAATGAATTTTTAATTCTGATTGACTTTCTCAGAATAGCAAAACCAGCCTCTTTTAAATAAATAAATACTTGTTATGTACTGTTAATTTTGTCTTGGTTGTTTATATATATGTTTATAATTTGTGATAGGATGTGTATTCATTTTATGAAGTACGGGTTGATTTCCTTTCATCGGGTTTTCAACCTGTGCACATTTTACATTCGTGGCTGAACTACGTGTCGGTAGAGTTCAGAGTCTTACTACCACAATTATAACACTTACCCATTTAAGTGAGGAAGCTAAAACCTTCGTCAAAGTTGTATATCACTCCAGACTTGGACTGGGTGTTGATATTAGGTGCAGATTATTTGAAGAGAAATTGCACACAAAAAACCTTAGACGTGGAGTCATGCTGAAAAAAAAACTACTGAGACTTACGACGAACCAGCAACCCGGATTGCGAGAAAGAAGAGAGAGCATTATACATAAAGATGGAAATTAAAACCAGAAAACTAGAATGGCAACAACATATAAAAGCTCTTGTAGACAAAGACGCTTCTCACAAAGGGCTCATAAATGGTAGACTTCCATTTGATGAGCAAATATTTATTATAGCCGGACAAGACCAAGGCTTATTAACAAATGGATTCAAAATAATGGCTGGCCTCCAAACAAATGGTCAGTATAGATTTTGTTATTAAGCAATTAAGAGACTGAATCATGTAATGTCTGGTACGACTAGCTGGTGGCCAGTACACTGCCCACAACACTAAAGTATGCAAATACCTCCATTGGAAGATCTGTGGAAAGATGCAGCTCGATAAATTGTCAAACATCTGGGAACATGAACCTTCACCTATAACATCAAACGGAAAGATGACAGTGTTCTATGATAAAGACATAAAGGCAGGCAGATACATAAAATACAAAGCCATCAAGCCAAACATTGTTATCTGGAACAAACCTGAAAGGACCGCTCTTATAGATATAACTGTCCCAAATAACTATTGCATCAATAGAGCCGAATGCGAGAAAATCATCAAATATCAGGACCTCAAGAATGACCTAAAAGCCACATGGCCTCTGAAGGAAATAAACATTATATTGATTGTGGTAAGCGCAACTGGCCTAATGAAAAATAACATTCAAAATATTTAGGCATAATCTTTGCAAATCCAAGCTATAGTGAAATACAGATATCAACCCTAAAAGGAACAACGTTTATACTAAAAGAGTCCTAAGATATCAATTTAAATCATAAGGAAATCAAGTGTTAGCTTCAGAAAGGAGCCGCTTGATCTCTTCAAACTAACCAAAATAAAATTTTACAAAACAAACCATAATAACCATTCTTCTGTAAATTTATTTTGCTGAATATTCCTGTCAGCTTGAGCTCAAAAGGCACATATCCATAAACATTGGATGGAGTGTCGTTCTCATTAATGTCTGATTATTTAACTGATACGTCAGTTAAAGAAAACCCGATTTTCATTTACTAACGAATAAACTTTTAAAAACACAAACACATGATATGCCTGATAGAATTAGCTTACATCACAATTGCCCAAACTTACAATTTTATAGTAGACATGGCAATTCACAGTTTGGCAAATACATTTACATGTTCATCTAACTTGTATTTTAACATGCCAGAATTTTCTTTCCTATACAGAAAGCTTCATTTTTTATTAGTTTCATATCTTGAAAAATATTTTGCATGCAGCAAAACACTTCTTTACTCAACACTGAAACGTAAGCAGTCTATTAGTGTGTTTGTTTTTATGTAGCTTCCAAAGATATTCGGTATGTGTCGTTGAGTTTAAGACTTTGATTAGCAGCATTACGTTTACCATTTTGGAAGGAATAAAAAAAGCTTAATTCCATCATATTTTAATGTACATATTTATTACTACATTGTGGCCTTATGTCTTCAAAATTTCATAAATTGAAATACATGCATAATCTTGGAAAAGTATGTGGTTTAACTAAACACAATGACAAAGTTGGTGTTATTTATTTTAATTAGCATCTTTCAGAAATTTACACTTATGTTATTAAATTATATTTAGTTATTAAATTAAATAGAACTGTTTAAAATTAAACATTCATTTAAACACTAACGTTTACTCGTAAAGTGACACTACTATACTAAAGTCGAAAATTATTCATCTGTTCTGATAAAACAAACGGGGAATTCATGAAATTGAAATTAAAATGTAATTCCCGAAATATTTATTGTTTTACTGAAATTATCTGTTGCCTGAAAATTATTAATATTCCAAGCAGGGATTCCAACAGATGATCAAGTATGGAATTATTGAATCCTTCAAAAGCCCATATGTTTCACCTCTCCATCTTGTACCTAAACCAGATCTGAATTCCTATCGTGTATGTTCTGATTATCGGCGACTCAATTCGCAAACCGTACCAGACAACTATCCCGTGCCGCACATACACGACTCCACGTTAGGACTTCAGTGGGCAACATTCTTTTCCAAACTGGATCTGACTAAAGCCTTTTACCAGATTCCAGTAGCAGAAGAGGACATTCTGAAAACGACCGTGACCACACCTTTCGGACTCTACCAGTTCTAATGCATGCTTTTGGGGCAGTGAAACGGTGCCCCAACCTTTTAACGCCCCATTGATAATGTCCTAAGAGGACTACCCTGTCTATATGCATACATAGATGACGTCCTCATAGCAAGCCCGGATAACGCAACACATGAGCAACATTTACACCAAGTTCTGCAGAAACTATCACAAAATGGTATTAAGATCAATGTAGACAAAGGTATATTCGGCTCCAAGCAGCTTCAATTTTTGGGACATTAAATTGATGAAGGCGGAATCACACCCCTGCCTGAAAAGGTAGAAGCTGTACAGCAAGTTACATCTCCAACCTCACTCCGTCAGTTGCAACGTTTCATAGGACTTGTTAATTAATATTGTTGGTTTATCCCAGTCTGTTCCAAGATCCTGTCTCCTCTAACAAATATCTTGCAAAAAAAGCGAGAAGACAGAAACAAACCCTTACACTCACTATAGAAGCACTTCATGCATTCAACACAGCCAAATCCGCATTGGCAAACTGCATCAAACTCACCCACCCCAATGACAACGTTTAGGCTACATTACCCCTAACAACAGATGCTAGCACATCAGCTGTAGACGCGGTACTGTATCAGGAGATTGATAACACAAAGGTATCCATATCTTTCTTCTTCTCCAAGCTCAAGCCAACAGAGTCCAGATGAAGTGCATTTTCTAGAGAACCCCTATCAATCTACCTAGCAGTTAAACATTTCGAGCAAGTGCTCGAAGGTAGACAATTCATCATTTACACAGACCATAAACCATTAACATGCATTATTCTCACGTCCGGACAAATACTCCCCAAGAGAATCTCGTCACCTGGACTATATATCACAGTTTTCAACTGAAATTCAAAATATCAAAGGTGACCAGAACATTGTAGCTGGTGCACTCTCTCGGTCAGACACAAACTCTATCACCCAGAACTTTCTTAGTTACAATTTGTTGACACAGGAACAAGCATCAGACACTACCTTGCAACAAACTCTTCAAATCACTTCCTTTAAACTCGCTCCTGTACCAACCCCTTTTAGCGACAAAAATGTTTATTACGACACAAAAACACCCACACCCAGGCCTTACCTCCCACATTCACTGCGACGACACATATTTGCTCATTTTCATTCACTCTCTCACCCCAGTTAAAGAGCCATCCTGAAAATGATCAATGACAGATTTGTATGGCCGGGGATGAACAAAAATGTCAGACTTATTGCTGATGGCAACTGCATAAACTGCCAGCGTTTCAAAGTCCACCGACACACCAATTCCCCTATTGGGACATTCAGCAATGCCAATGCCGATGTTAGTTTCTCTCACCTGCATATAGACATCGTTAAACCCCTCCCACTTTGCCAGAATCACTGCTACCTACAAACAATCGTTGATCGATTTTCCCATTGACCCACTGCAATCCTATTAAAAGACATCTCAGCAGTCACAGTAGCCAAAACCTCTTGAATGAGTGGGTAGCCACATACAGGGTACCTGCTGTTATCACGACCAGCAGAGACATACAGTTACAGGCGAAGCTTTTCGTCAAAATCAACCTACGGACGTTGCATATCATCCCTGTTCCAATGGCCTAGTCGAGCTATTCCACAGGTACTTTAAAGTAAATCTCGCAATGAGACCAAACAAAACCAACTGGGTTGATGATTTGCCTTTGATCCAATTATCAATTAGGAACGTCGTAAAGCAGGACTTAGGTTGCACACCGGCTGCAATAGGTTTTTGTACAACATTATCTTTGCCCGGACAATACTTTCATAACAAAGATGATGTACACCCTACAACTACAATTGTACAGGACCTAAATGCAAGGATGTTGATACTACAATTCACCTCTACACGACATGCATGGAAACAAGTCCACATATCCAACACACTATTTGACAGCGAATATGTATTTGTCCATGACGATGCCGTCAAAAAGCCTTAATTACTACACTACCAAGCTCCTTTCAAGGTAGTTGGACGGGCAGGAAAAATTTACAACAACACAATAAACGGCAAGAATGACACTGTTTCCATTGACAGACTAAAACTTGCTCTAGTGGAAGAATCACAGTCAAATCAACAGACACACAACAACTACACAGATTCCGACATGAGAAAGGCATCGACTACTACATGTAAAGACTAAATCTGGTCAGAAAGTTACATTCCCACACAGTTTCAAAGCTTACATCTATTATTGGAAACATACAAACAGATTAAAAAAGAAAAAGAAAAAAACTACCTCTTTTTTTCAACTTGGGGTTGTAGCAGTTATGCCTCCTCTCAAACATATATGCATCGGTTTTCAGTTCCAGCCACGGCAGACGATAATCATCGGAGACGCTTCTCGTCTCCTTGTCTGACGCACAAAATCACACGTGTTCAAATTCATGAACACGTTTTTCTCGGTAAAAGACTTTTCTTAACTCACACATTCATATTCCTACAGAGACAATTTCTTCTCAAGACATTTTATTTTCACGTACACTTCTTTATTGAACATATTTTCCCATGTGTGTTTCAATGCTATGAACTAATGCATCCCTCTACACACACACACACACACACACACACACACACATATATATATATATATATATATATATACATACAACATTCATAATTCCACATACACACTGTATATGTATTAATGTACTCTGTTTCATTGTCGTTATGCACGTTCAATAAACACTTTATTTAAACAACCTATTGTCTGTGAATTTTTATTTTGCCTTGCATGTGACATAACTAATATAACTGATTAAATTATTATGATTGCAGAGTCAGCTAACCAGAGTGAGCTTATTTTCTTGAATGTATTTAATCATCCTTTAACAACACAAAATTAAGTTTTCAATGAGCTTAAATAACTCAGACATTTCTTCTAATGAACTTTCTAATAATTCCCACAAAATAAATTTAACCATTTACTTAGGTTAGCATTAATTTAATTTGAGAATGAGTTCCTCGCTTCAAACTTCTCTGCCTGATAATATGGAATGAGCGACATGGACATTGCGAAGAACAAGAATACCAAGGAAAGCTCTGTCATAGACAGTGGGGGTATTTGTCTTATTGTCGGCATTGGCTTCTCTTCACATACCCTTGAATTCCATCCCCATTTGGGAAGCCAATGTCCAGACCCCATCGAATACACTGATTACATGTAGCAGTATTCGTCAACACCTCTACCTGACAATTAATTATGCCCTATATACCTGAAACAAATCGAGTACGCATATCTGAACTTTGAATATCGCTCGGGTTTTATGCCTCAGGCAAAGAACAAATATGATCATCATTGTATTTTTGTTATCAAAAATAAATGTTTGTAAGTGTTTTGTTTAAATAAAAGTTCCATACTCTTCCAAGAAAAATTTGCCGACATCCTTTCTCCTCTCTACCTCCTCCAATTATCTTCTTATTATCTTCACGTCGTCTTTAGACACTGTGCCGAAGAGTACATTAAGCGATTTTCTCTCCATGGGGACAATAGCTCGCATTGGACTGGCTTGTAATAACTCCACCCTTAACTCCTTTGCTGATATTTTATAATTATAGTCTCGTGCACTCAAACGTTGAGCAATTGGAGATATCCATTGCTATGCATGTAATTTTGTGCTACTTCGGCTTAGGCTTGTTTTAACTTATTTCTCTCTTCCACAATTCTATCTAGAACTATATCCTAGGGTTTCAGATCACTCTCAGGGGTTATCATGCGAGAATAATAATTTTGTTTCTAATGGGTTGTAACAGCAGTAGTCACTACTACAAGAACAACGGCAACGGGCAGCAGCAGCTACTATTAACGATGTTTGAAATATATGCTTGACTTGTAAGCTGGGCGCTGATTGGAGCAAACACATAATTTTGATTCAGATTGCCCAATCAGAAAAAAATCGTTCATGTGAGCATAACACTGATCCCAAGTTTAATTACAAGAGTGCTTGCCAGTTTTTTCCCCTTTAGCTGCAAGTTAATAAATCTACGTCAATGAGTTTGATCACCAAACTTCTCTCTTGGGACGCAAACCCAAACCCGCCGAGCCACAGGATCTCGGATTCTACAAGAAGACTTCATTATCCAAGATGGCTGAGATCTTTCATGTGGACTTCTTTCCAATACACAGAATTCAATATACATTTATAAACAACATATACAGTCTCTGAAACAAACACCTACTTCTCTGTTCCCTACAAACGGGACATTTATCAGCATATTTTTTAAGTGCAGCATGCCGAGAAATGAAGAGATACCTGATTCATGCTTACGACTCTTTGATTTGATTTTTTTCATCCATTCTTTTCTGAAACTGTCCCTAGCACTCTGACTATTATTAGTATTAGTGTCGTCTTCTTCAGGTTCCATGTTTTTGGCAAATATATTATTATTATTATTATTATTATTATTATTATTATTATTATTATTATTATTATTATTATTATTTTTACTCACTAGGAGTTGTCCCACAAGTCATCGTCAGTGATTGCTCTCCGACAACAACTGGTTGTGTTCCCTGGAGTCTGAGTGACCACCTGTTTCCCTGAATTTCCAGTACTCTCAACCTCTTCGATAACCACCACAAATGACCTTGTGGTATAGCAACAGCTGCCTAACATTGATTTCTCACTGGTAACAACCATTAGTCTCCTCTGGGATTTGGGTGGGAATCAGCCCATGCAAGGTTCCAGTACTCTCTGCTCTTCCAGTGAAGGTTTGGTTAGAGCTCTCCTTTCTCGGTCGTCCCATCCTCCTTGACACTTCACGACTATTTTGTATGGTATCAGCCGAGACTGGTGCTAACATATTTTGGGGCGGGTAGTTTATGAAATTTCTTGCACTTTCATGTGGACGTGTTCTTTCTGTGTTTTTTTTTTGTCTTTCTTCCTATTACAACTTCCATGTGGCTGGTTAGTCTTCATAGCTTATGTAGGTTGATTTCTGCATTCAGGGATGTTCCTTAAGATTTAAGCTGTTTTAATCATTGCTGTCCGTTACATAGTCTCAGTCCCCCTTTTATTCCAATTTATCCCAGTCTTATTTTAAGTTTTATCGAGACTGTTCCTAGTGCCCTTACAATTATTGGTAGTATATTGACTTTCTTCTTACTCTATATTCCATTCCATTCTCTGACGAGTTCTGTGTATTTTCTTTGCTTTTCTGTCTCCTTAATCTTCACCATGTGGTCTGCTGATTAAACAAAATCTACGATTTGACCGGATTTTTCCCTCTTGTCGATTATTAGGGTATAATGTCTTCTTGCTTGTATTAGTTTATCTGTTTGCATCTTCATATCCCAGTGAATTTTCTGATGTTCGTTTTCCAGTATTGTATTTGGTTTATCTTTGTACCATTTGCCCACATGTACGAAATGCACTCTTTTGCATAGTTCCCAGTGTACTGCTTTTCCCACACAGTCGTGTCTGTTATTATATTATATTTGGGCTAGTTTGCTGCATTCACTTATTATGTTTCGTCTCTTTGTCCACACAGTGTTCATTTACTGTTTTCCTGGGTGTTATCTACTTTAGCTTTAATATAGTTTGTACTACTCGCATTTTACTGTGCAGCCATAAGAAATGATTCCGTTTATCTGTTAATGTGCTCTTTTTCTTAGCCATGTCCAACTATGTTCGTGTTTCTCTTCTCTTGTTAGCGTTATGAAACGTCCATGTAGTTATTTTTATTTATACTTTATTTTACTTGTCTTTTTTTTCTGGTTTCGGTGCTTTTTGAGTTGTTTATTGCGATGGTGTCTCTTGCTGCGGTGATTACCCTTTCTGTGTTCTGGGTTCTGTATTTATCAAGCTCTGTTTTGTGTCTTCCACACAGTCTTCTATACTTACAAGTCGTCTTTCCCCTTCGTTTCTTTTCACGTAGTGTGTGTCCGTACCGTCTTTTGGACATAGTGTGTTGTGCATGTTCATACATTTTCTATTCCTCTAGTCTAGGTAACTTATTAGTATCGTATTAGTTATACTGCCCAGATGTTTATCCCTTTTACAAGATTTCTGCTATATAATTTCGTTTTTAAGAGTTTTCTTGTTCTTCGTAAATATTATTTTCCAATCTTCCTTTTCATATCTGTAGATTTGATGGTGTCTGCTTTCAGAACTCCTAAATAGCTATCCTGTTCGTCTAGCGCCCTCATCGCCTCTTGTTTGAACAGTTCCATAGCCTCTGTTTTCACCTTTCTATCTTTAGGCTTGCACACTTTTCCATTCCGAATTCCATTTGAATGTCCCGGCTGAAGATTCTAGTCGTATTTATCAGCTTTTCCAGTTTCTTTTTGCTTTTTGAAAATAGTTTCAGGTCGTCCATGTAAACGAGGTGGTTTAGTCGGAAAACTTGTATCCGGCCCCACATTTCCTGAGTATGTCGTTGAGTTGCATCATTGCTATGATAAACAGTAGTGGTGATAGGGAGTCTCATTGGAAAATGCCTCTCTGTATTCTTATTTCAGTTAGGCGTTGTATTTAACCTGTCAGTTCAAGTCTCCATTATCATCATCATCATCATTATTATTATTATTATTATTATTATTATTATTATTATTATTATTATTATTATTATTATTACTACTACTACTACTACTTGAATAAAAAAAACGAAGAAGAAAGCCGGTTTCCAGAATTTGCTTATTTGCTGGAACTTTTCGTTCAATGAATATGTCGTCTGCCCAGAATGTTTTTCCTGAAAGATTAAATAACTATTTTTTCAAGAGAAATTTAATCGCCCATTGATGAGCGAACTAAAAAAATCACACATGAACATATCCACGTCACTAAAAAAAATATTGTAAATTGTGAACTGAGAGTACATTATTTTTACAAATATTTTCCTTTTTTTCAATGACATATGCACATATGTGCATGTCTACTTCTTTTCTTTTCTTAATCTTTTTTTTCAATTTTATTTTAATAAATTTTAGATTCTTTGATATACAACCAAGCTTTGCCGGTCCTTTCCCCATTATCATTAACAAGGAAAAAGGGCATATAGATGAACACATCTTGCGGATTATTTTTATTTTTCATTTAAAAGAAAAGAAGTGTTTTGGCTAAGATGAAATGTTTTAGCTTAAAAACTTAATAAATTTTTTAGGGTTTAATTCCTCATTTGTGACCTATATTACAAGATGTATGACGCGTATTACTTTACTCACAACCAATATTTACGGTAACTGAATGTCCTTATATTTTATATTCAATATTAAAAAAAATTAACGCTAAGATGGCACAAATACTCTTTTGTTAATAGTTGTCAATCGATGAACAAAAATGTTTATGACACCTCTCAGAGAGTTCACAGTTTTGGCGACGAGTTTTTTTTCTTCCTGGCGTCGCCTTGACCCTGGCTCTTTGTCCGGTTACCGCGTATATATCCTCTAAAATAATTAATGTATGTTTTTTTTTTCGGTTTGAAATTCTTAAAACCTAATGCTTATTTCCTTTTGAAATAACTTAAATACATTTTCAATTATAGGAGAATTTGAAAACCTGTGACTGCTAAACTATCAGTACAAATCGATATTTTCACTTAATTTAGTTAAAATGGAACCGGTAAAATGACACAGGTTGATAAATAGGGGAAAATGCTACAAGAGAAAAATACAGAATTAAAAAATCAAAACTAGTTTATCAAAATTCTTGGATACAATACGTAAAGGTAAAAAGTATCCCCACCCCTCAAAAATGAAATGTAACATTTTTAGGCGATTACGTGCGAACACACTTAAAAAAAGTTTTGTTTTTTTTAAATCTAGAGTAGGGGATATGTTGCGCATATAAATTTAACGTAAAATGATCCCCCTCTTCCGGTTTTTAGAGCAATTAACTAAATTGTCCAACATTATAATTTGCTCTTTCTCTTGGCTTGTTGTCACATGCTTTCCACACGATTGGTGGTCGCACCTGTCGAAGGATCGACAAAATTATACTTATGATTTACAAGCAAATGGTGAAATCCTCCATATCCAAGTCGATCATATGCGCGCCAGCAATCGGATGTGATTGTGGTATTATATTTTCTGCGTGAAAATAGACTTTCTAAAAAAACAGAGTTGTCTGCCCCTTCTTACACCATTGGAGCTCTCCTAAATAAATTTCAGCTCGTGTTCCTGTTCTGCATAAGCGCCGAAAGAAATAATAATTAATTCATATATTCCGTTTTTTTTTGTTCTTTTTAAAAATTTATTTTCCAGATAATATATATATATATGTATATATATATATATATATATATATATATATATATATATATATATATATATATATATATATATATATATATATATATATATGTCTCGACACTGGATACCAGACCACACTGTAATATTCCATAGAATGTCTTATTATAACCTTATATATCTTAAAAATAAAGTTGGACTTCAGTGGAATAATATTTCTCACCATCGATCCAATCATTCAATTTGGTCGCCATGCAATAGTTAAAATATGATTGTTCGCTTTATTTATCAGTCACAAAAACCGACTCCCAAATCGCTTCTTTTCATTTACTGTTCATTTTTTTAAAATATGTATTAAATTTTAATATTTTTTCATCCAATATATAGTATTTTTATGTTGCTATGTTAATTTTTGTATTTTCAAGTATATTCATAATATTACAGCGTTTTTTTTTAAAATATTTTTATTATTATTTCATTCACTGTATACACATAATGTACGTATGTAGACGGGCGGAAGTAAGATCGCCTATTGCATTCTGGGTAATAATTATTATTCCGATGTGACCGCCATGACACCTTCTTCTCGTCTGTCACCATTCTAAATGCTACATATAGCAAAACGAAAGAATTAACCAAGCCTTAAAAAGAAATTTAATTGTATAATCTTTTGTTTATAATCTTGTTTTCCTATGAAAACACTTCAACCACAAAAATATATCGTAATAAATGTGAGTATAATTTGCTAATCATTCTTGTTTTCACAGCTCATTTTCATATTTTCAGAAATTAAATTCTAGTCCATTTTGTTTCCTGGTAATGCATTCATTTTTTTTCAATTTAACACTCAGTAAATAATTAATTTAAATTTCGTTTTTTTTTTCGATACAGATTTTCTCTGTATATGGGCAAAATGATCGTTATTTTAATCCTACACTTTTTGAACCAAATGCATATGGATTTATAAGGAAAACTCGAAAGGTAATTTATATTTTAAAAGCTTCATAATTTTAAAAAACAATTTACAACTAATTCGTAATTATTTTTTTTTATTTAATAATTTTCAAATGATTTAAAAACAGATCGATTATTCAGATATTGCTAATGCGATTATTTTCCGTTATTTATTTTCATATTATACGAAAATTGTTGTTTTCATCGTGAACTTTTCTAGGTTAAAAACCAACAAAGGCTAACACCCAACCCCAAACAAAAAAACACGAAATGTTTCACCAGGAAAACTGGAAAGGTATTTTTAAAAAAGTATTTTAAAATTATTTAAAACAGATCACATTTTTCGAAGCTTTAATTTTAAATATTAACAATTTAAAAAGCAATAAATTATTGCCATTTTTATTTTAAAAAGTATTTTAAAATTATTTAAAACAGATCACATTTTTCGAAGCTTTAATTTTAAATATTAACAATTTAAAAAGCAATAAATTATTGCCATTTTTATTTTAAAAAGTATTTTAAAATTATTTAAAACAGATCACATTTTTCGAAGCTTTAATTTTAAATATTAACAATTTAAAAAGCAATAAATTATTGCCATTTTTATTTTAAAAAGTATTTTAAAATTATTTAAAACAGATCACATTTTTCGAAGCTTTAATTTTAAATATTAACAATTTAAAAAGCAATAAATTATTGCCATTTTTATTTTAAAAAGTATTTTAAAATTATTTAAAACAGATCACATTTTTCGAAGCTTTAATTTTAAATATTAACAATTTAAAAAGCAATAAATTATTGCCATTTTTATTTTAAAAAGTATTTTAAAATTATTTAAAACAGATCACATTTTTCGAAGCTTTAATTTTAAATATTAACAATTTAAAAAGCAATAAATTATTGCCATTTTTATTTTAAAAAGTATTTTAAAATTATTTAAAACAGATCACATTTTTCGAAGCTTTAATTTTAAATATTAACAATTTAAAAAGCAATAAATTATTGCCATTTTTATTTTAAAAAGTATTTTAAAATTATTTAAAAACAGATCACATTTTTCGAAGCTTTAATTTTAAATATTAACAATTTAAAAAGTAATAAATTATTGCCATTTTTATACTTTAAACGTAAACTCATTGTACTTTTCTTTTATTCTTTGAAATAGTAAACTGTATATATGAAAAAAAAAACGCGAACATTAAAATAAATAATTGGATGAAAATATAATCACATTTTTAAGTTTAATCCTTTTTTCATGGGATTTTACTAAATAATACTGAGTACTGTCTTTAAACCAACATGATAGACATTTAAAAAAAAGTTGTGACACCTAATCTCTGAACACACTGTGAAAACTGTAAGAAGGGGGAATAGAACTTTATTATGTTTTCACACAAACAAAAGATGCTAGCTCAGCCTCGCTCATTAATACGGTGGCTAAAAAGGTTAACCAATCTTTAGATTCACAAATACAAGTTTTTACTTAGAACAAATTAACAATTTTCTGCTGTTGGAAGTTATATGAAACCTATATAGGTCATGCCCCAAGACTTCCCACACACAATTAAAGTCAACATCCTGACACGAAACACAGATAACGATAATACACTTACTAATGTATATACTCTGCATTTTTCTTATATGCATTATTGTATTATATTTTTTGTAAATTATTCGTTTTTTTTTTCTAATCGTGTTTTCTTTTCTATTCAGTCGTACATGCAACGAATTCATTGTTTTTATTTGTGAATTGCGGCATTTTACGCAGACAATTTGTTTCTGCTATATATTTTTCTTGGGTTTCCATGTACTTGTTCTAGCCTTTGTCTTGATCTAAATGATTCAGAATGTTTTGCAATCAAAACAACTTTCTTTCAGTTGTGTGAAACACAATATATAATGTAGATATAAGGATAAAATGAAGACTAAAGGATTGGTACGAAATTTCTGCCACCACATAAATTCATATTGACCAGACTCTATTCATCATACATACTTTTTTGTTATTATGTTTGCCTTTTTTCAATGTGGATTCTTTGTGGTGGCCTTCCTCGCTGGTCACAACTACCTGAGCCTCTTCTCAAACCTCAGTGACACCTGTATTTAACCCTCAATGTTGACGAAGTAACCTGACAGGCACTCATTGTCAACCCTACCTTTGATGTCAGCAGCTACAGCAACCCCCTTTAATTACTTTTACAGTGAAATATACCTGTTATTATTTACACAGTAAACTCATGTGTTTGTCACTTTCTTTGCCATTGCCATATAATTCTAGATTCTTTAACAAGTTGTAAGACATGATACCAACATTATTTACACAGGCATTAGCTGGTAAAGAAAATGGCCAAACACCCAGAGGAGTTGGCGATCAATGTATTAGTTTCCCTGATACATTTACCATTATACAATGCCATCAACATCAGGTCAATCGTATTTGATGTGATATTTGCTAATGGTCAATTAATAGTAAATTTGCCACGGTTGTACAAGCTGTACCACCTTTCATTATATAGGTGATTTAGCTTACACCCTCAAAAAGGCTATACTTAAATAGACTGGTTGCTCAGATGAAGACATTATACAAGAACTTTTTACAAATGTAATCCAAGGCCAGACGACTATCTCACCTTCCGTTATTCATCAGAAGCTGCCTGTGCCAATATGTGCTGGCATCAGAATAACAGAAGTCCTGACACAACAACGCACAACAAGCACTGATGCTGTTGCTGACTATGACCCAGAAAGTGTGGAGAGCCTGCTTTAGTACAAGGACAAAATACAACAACTTAAGAATACTGAGGCATGTTAACATCAAACCCAGCACTATATAACTACAATTATGACAACTACCTCACTGTTTCATCTCCTGCCATACTCTAATATGATGCCTAACTCAAGCAGAAAAGATTTTTTTGTCTGTCTGGATTGCAGAAAACTCAATGTCCTTACTCTGCCCAACCGATACATTGTCATTCATATCCATTATTTTTTGCATCAGGTCATCAAGGGGCATACATTTAAAAAAATTGACCTAACCGAAATATATCACAAAGTCCCAGTTGTATAAATAGACAGTCATAAAACGGCAGTCATAACCCCCTTTTTGGTTATACAAATTCCTTAAATTCCCTTCATGCTATGCAATACATCACAACTTTTCAGTGGTTTATGAACAATATCCTGCACAGCTTACCATATGTATATGCCTACATATTCTGGTAGTTAGCAGAGACACCTCTACCCACCAGCAACCTCTGTACAAGGTATATCCATGTTTTAATCATTACTGGCTACATATTATTCTAGGCAAATGTGAATCTAGCTCATTACAGTTGAATTCTCTTGGAGAGTGAGAAAGAATATCAGCGTCTCCCTAGAAGGTAAAAAGAATCAAAGACCAGACTAGCTGAGGATGCTTTTGTGCTTCTATGACAAGAACATCTTCTGGGACCATTTGCACAACACTAAAAAAAAAAACTTCATGGAGAGTAAGTTTACTCAAACTGTATTTACATGTGTTTACACTTTGAATTGGATAATACATCTTACATTGGCCAAGATATGAAGTTTATTATTTTCTTTTCCAAAAGGTTTCAAGTTTATTCTGAACATTGTAATGCATTATCATAGTAATTGTTTAATGGTGGCAAGATGGCGAAACACTTTTGCATGGGATAACACTTCATTGAACTCTGTTTTTAGTAGGTGTATCAGCAGAAGCTGTCACATGACCTATTAGCATGACAAACCTTTTTAGTGAAAAAAGCACAAAACTAGCTATTTGGGTAGACTATTTACTCTAAGTTCTCCTCTCATTCTACAACTCGCTTATAAAGGACCTAAGAGTATCTTGTGCAAGCACATTTTTGGTATACAACTCTCTTTTCATAAACAATATTTCAATGACACCACATATATTAACTTAACCTCAATAACTCATTTTATACTATAAAATGGCATCTAAGAGTATATATGCCCCTCATCAACTTCAAAATTGCAATTTAATTTTGTCATGAATGTAAAGAGGCCACACATCAACTTATCAAGGTTCATTTAATGTTCTAAAGCATGTAGTCAAGTACTTCGCTATCAACAGTTCACCTTACTTATAGCATCATCATTGATCAAACCAAGCCGTCTATCATAGAAAAAACAATTTTTGATACAGCTCATCCCCACAGGCTTGACTGACTTTTTGCTGTTTTCCTAGCCTTGACTCATACACTGTTTTACTAAAGAAACAATGTGTGGGTGGGTTAGGGATGGAGTAAGAGTGGTTATGCGCATGTGTGTGTATGGGGGGTAGTTGGTGGGTATTATGCTTTGGTGGGGTTGGTTTTTGGAATACACATTTATCCATATTCGGTGATACTCATTAATTATATATACAGTAGTTATATCTATTTACTATAGAATATAATTCAAGTTAATTTTAACTTTTCTTTGTGGTATTTTAGAAACATATGTGAGTATACGTCAATGTGTGGATGACTATATTCTATTTTAAATCCATATAGGATAAGACTTCTGTGGACATGTCCCCAGTTAGAAAACGGAAGTAGACCCTTTCCTTCTCTCCTTTCATAATCAGGATAATATTTATGTAAATGTATGGCAGAAATACAATTATCAATAGAACTTTAGGAGATGAGCTTTAAATTTACTTACTGTTCTTTAATAATATAATAATAAGTGGATACATAGTGACGAGTCGACATTGTGGAAGTTGTTTGATTCCTTAATATTGCATCTCCAGACTTTTCTCGGTCTTCTAAATTTTTAGATATTAAAATATTAACTACGTAAGGCCATTTTCCCCATTTTTAACCATAAGGTACTTACTCAGCCGGGTTTTAAGTTTCTATCTGAGATAAGTTATCTCTAACCCTTTTGCGCCTGACAACCATTCACTCCACCGGGGCATAAAACTCTATTTCCCCAACTAATTTTTTATGTCCTAAGTATATGATACTGAGGAAGAGACACTTTGGGAATAATGTATATATATTAAAATAGTTTACATATGATTGCTAATCGTTTTTGAAATAGTCGTATGCCTGACCATTGTTAGCTTTGAATTCTTGGAACTGTAATAATGTTTTAAATAATCTGATTGATTTATTTATCACTATTCATTCTCTATTTTGCTATATATATATATATATATATATACATTTTACTTCAGTGTTAGTTTAAACAAATCAAGGGACTCATACTTTACCTCTGTATGAGATATATAGATATCCGAGTATTCCAGTAGATTTCCCTTTTCTCTCTCAGACATTAAGTTAGTAAAGATGAGGAACTTATTTCATGGAAGTTTTACTTTAACCTTTTATTACTGTTTGTTTCCAATTAAACATAATTTTCATAATGTGTAAATAATGATATTACCCTTGTGGCATAGAACACATGTCAGCTTAGGTTATCCTGCTCTAAACATTTATTCCTACCATGTTGCCACCCCCTCATCATTAATCAATCTGATTTCAGATGTAATCATTGATCAGAGCCAAGAAACATCAGTTCCAGTGGTATGATCTGACTGCATCTTATTGATGATTTCTTGCAGCTTCCTGTACCATTTATTTCTGAACTCTTACAGTTGGACAAGATACTGCTATTGCAACTTCTAAATTTTCTCTATATCATGTAAATTGTATATTCAACAATCTCTCATAATAGGATTTGCAATCCTCCCTATTGTCCTGCTCATTTGTTGCTAGCACTCTGCTGTTATTTCGAATCCATTTCTCCCCTACAATATCCATATTTGTCTGTTCCATCAGTTTAGCTATCCTGAATACTTCATTTTAATAGACCTCCGTTTTTGTATATATTGAAGCCTAGATTGGTAAGCCTCCATTGTGACTTGTATATTACTATTCTTGCTGTACTATTTCCCACCAGATATTTTTATTAACTAAACTTTTTCTCCACTGTTTCCATTGTTTTCACGCTTTGTCTTGCAGACTATTTTATTAACCGTCAAGACTTGTCTGTTAACTCTAGCAATGTATTATTTAAGTTATATTGTTCTTTCTTGAAGTGGATATGGTAACCGACCGTTCCATCTATTTGTCTTCAATAACTTTTTCACATGTTTTTCAGTTAGATTTTGAACCTTTTTCTTGAGGATAAACTGTTCGTTTACATTATATTTACATGTCAAATTTCCTGAAATAAGATACTTGAATTTTTAAATGCCGGTCACCATTTATGAATCCTCACATCCCTGTAAAATAACCTCTCTGGAAATGATCACTCATGTGTACAACATAACAGCTCCTTCATATCGTCTAGTACCTACATTATCTTACTAGATTTTATTGCTAATGAATGTAAGACTTATTTTACTCAAACCCCATCTAATATCTATCACACATTTTCTGATGATAAAGATGAGAAGTCATCCAATTGCACATCTTTACAAAATGGTATCAAAGTAAACCATGCAGAGATCAATTGAGTAAGCTGACACTTTAAAATCACCAGTCCAAATATCCCACAAAATTGGTTTACAAGGATTGTTCATGTTACTCCTGGTCTTATGCACAGTGGGCTTAGAAGGGGGTTCAAGCGGACATTAACCTATGTTAGCTGTTTAGCTGTTATACTTGTTGGTCATCATGTTAGGCATCAGTGGGATGTTAAACAGACTGATATTCAGCAGAATTATACCATTTTGGGAGTCTGAGGCCCCAATAACCATCATTTGGGCAAATACATGGAGGGGCTAAATTCTGGGCAAATTCCAAATTATCATGACTTGCAAAGTAAGTTGAGCAAACAAACAAGACCTTTTTTTAGTATTACAGGAAGAGTACTCTTCAAATATCCACTTTAAAATGAAAATATATCACTCAAACATCAATGAAACAACAAACAGTGATTCACATTATGCATCATCCGTCAGAAAGCACAACAAAGATTCGTACTTTTGTGTTACATCCTCTGTGCTCACAGCTACGAATACTGTGCCCTGTCCCTTTACAATGTCTGCAATTTAATCGCTCTCTGGCCTTCATAACAGTGGGGTCACTCTTGTCCCATAATCGATTGATACAATCTGATAAATTCTCAAACTGATTGGTCTTCCTGGCTTTGTTGATTCGGTATTGTCGAAGAAACTTGTTGTTGGCTTCAGTACCTGACTCGGTGAAATTGAGTAAACTAATAAAGCCGTTTTCAGCAATCAACTCTGCACTGTGCCCCAGAACAACATGTGAACTAGGTGTGATGTGGACCCATGGAATTGAAGCAACGTGGAGGTATGTTGTTCTGCAGAATTCTCTGAACTCAATCTTAACCTTTCGATCTGAGTTGATAATAGTCAGAATCACTGCTATGTTCAGCACCAGTTGTTCGATCTTAGCTCTCAATTCAGAGCTATTAATTCCTTGGGTGAGCAGTTTTCGATTGTTAGTGTTCAACATAACATTAGCAATATTCTCAGTTGTTGAGGTTCCAACATGACCAGTTGGATCAGCTTTCTCCAAGGTGATAGATGTTTCTTCCTTGACTCTGGCTTGTATATCCTCTTTGGCTTGTTTTAGGAATTCTAACGCTCGAGCCATCCTATTTGACACATTCAACTTTGCCTCCGACCAAGACAAATGACCAGCAGTGGCATGGTAGCACATTTTAAAGATCCATCCAAAACACCGGAGAAGATTGTGGAGAGGGTCATGTTGTTAATGTCTTCTGTTGTGATAGGTTCCTGAGTGACTCCTTTACGAACATCATCTTTCGGTTTTCTTCCAGGTGCATGTCCTCACAGATCTCAAGGGTATCTTCTAGGAACCGATCGACCTTGAACCCTGATGATATGAAATCAACATCATCACACTGTTCTTTGCTCTTTGTGCAGAGACAACAAAACGTGCCACCCAGACCAGATATGGTTGTGTGTATTTTGTCATCTATCATGGACATTTTGGCATGAACTTCAACATTGATAGATTTGTTGAGATGGTCCACCGAGAACTTAATACCTTGTCGTTCCTTCTGAAGATCTGCTACAACTTTAAGTCCTCACGGGTTTCTCTTCCCATCAACAACATCACTGGACGACAAGATGAAGAGGAGGCATGTGAGAGGGTTTTCCCAGAGCACTTCACCATTCACAGTCTTTAGGTTCTCGATACAGAACATGAACATGATGATGTTGTTTGTGTCGATGAAACCCTTCTGGTTGAAAATGGAATGTCCACCACTGCCATCTAAGCCATCGTGAAGCGTCATCTGGATCTCGTTGAGGTTGTGGAATGCAGGCAACTGAAGTGATGCAAACAATTGGGCAGACGTAAGTTTCAAGCACTGGAGGTAATGGTACTTTACACCACTGTACAGAGTTGCAAGTTTTTGTACTGTTGGCCTCTGCTCCTTCTTAAATTTCAACAGTTTGTCGTACGATGGAAGAACATCAGCTCCAGCATCTTTCAGGAGTAAACAAATGTCTGTAAATCCGTTTGGTCATTTTGCCACTCTCGTAGATGGCAGATGCAACCTCCAGTGAAATGTGTCGGTCTGAGATGGACTCATTCAGTAGGATAGAGTATCCCACTTTAGCAACCTCTTTGTTTTGAAGGTATTTGTTCTTCAGACTGAAGGGAAACATTTTGGTGGGGGAAGTGTTCTGTGCTTGAGCAGCAGCTTTGGTCGAATCCATATAGTCGCTCAGTCGTCGGCGTTGTTGACGGTCACTGACTTCCTCCAGAGGATGCTTTGCCTTCGGTACATAGGTGTGACGTTGGAGCACTACCTTCTCATCAAATGACCTGGATAGACTGACCACTAAACGATTCTTGTTTTGTTGCTGCTGAAAGTCTTTGAACACAACTTGGATGTCAGATAGAAGTTTATCACTAGGTGGAACCTCTAGCTTGGATTGGACCTGTTTCATAACTTCATCGAATCGAGATCTCTTGCAGTTCTTGAAAATCTCAATGAGAGCAATGTTTGTCATGTCATTCATTATAGTTGTGTATAGAAAAGAAAAGAAAATTATGACATAATGTGAGATGTTGAAAATGAGAAAAATGGAAATATTCAATTTTTCCATTTTTATTTTTATTTTCAATGTAGGGAAGAACGGGGAAACAACACCAGAGTGGAAATAAATTTAAGGTTGAAAAGGATAGTGTAAATTGTTTTCAACTTGAGGGAACATTCTCTGTCAATTATAATGGATAAATTTTGAAAAAATCAAGAATTTTGTCTGGTTTACGGCCAATAGTTGACTGAAAATAGCTTAAAAAGGGTAAAACTCAGGATTTTCCAGAAAACAGTGCAGTTTCATCGTTTTCTGATGCCAGATTTGGATTCTGCACCCCAAAAACATAGGAAAAGTGGTCTAGATGATCAAATTTGAGTAAGAATGACAAGAATTATCTGGATTTATTGTTTCAACGGTCATTGTGGGTTGTCCAAAATTACGAAAAAATGGGCAAGTTCAAATTTTTTCAGTATGTTAGAATTAAAATAATTCCCGAGAGTGATTTTTTTTCATCCAATTGGATTATGATAGCTTTCTATGCCTAGATTCTTATTTGTGAAGCATGAGAAATTTCATCTCGAGGCTTTTTTGCAATCTTTCTTTAAAATATGCCGGCCGTGGGCAAATTTTGTCATTTTTTTAATGGAAAAAATGCTCATTTTTATGGTAAATTTTGTGGAAAAATCCAAAAGAACAGGTCAAAAACTTGTTCATATGTCCCATTTTTTATAATGAAGAAAATTTAGGGCATCTGGCATTATCTAAGGGGATTATAGGACATATTTAGGGGTTTCTGGGAGAAATTTTCAGCAATTATGCAGGTGCACCCAAATTTACTCCTTGATAAAATCACTGTAGTCGCGATTTCGTAAAAATCTGAAATTCGCAAACTTCAAACAGGCATATCTTGAGAAATAATTGGAGTTAGAAGACAAATGAGCCCATTTTTTGCAACCTCAGAGTCTGAGCTATCCAAATATATAGGTTTCATAAAGATTTGAGGAAGTTGCTAAAAATCCATATGTCCGCTTGCCAGCCCACTGTGTTATGGTATTACTTTTATTTCACTAGACTATTCTGTCAGTGCTGTATGATAAAACAAATTATTTCAGACTGGAGTGAGTTGTTCCACACAATGTTTAACAATGTCAGGAGATGAATCAACATATGGGCCAAGATTTGTTTTGCTTCTTTAGCTATTCACCTCATATATTGATTAGATTTTTTACATGTTAGAACTAAAAAATCAGCTCTTAAGCATACATCAAGAATGATTTGTAAAACGTTTGGATGTCTCATTAGTAATAGAAGATAGAAGCCTTAAACCAGGAATCATATACAATATATATATATATATAGAGAGAGAGATACAGATGGATAAGTTGGCTTTCGAAAAAACCAAAGTTCAAATATTTGAAAAAATGTTATTGGTTTTCTCCTCTGATGATAAGATCTCGATCTTTGAAAAGCCTTGGCTTAAGGAAAGAATAATAAACACTAGTTTATTACTGAATACACCTTACATTGAACAATTGAAATTTGAAATAAATCTGGACATTTGTCGCATATTTATCACTCTTTTTTCTTCTATCTCTACAATTGCTCTATCTCGTATATTGAGCTAAACCGCTTCACAATAGGTTCCATCTACTAAAAGTTTTACTTTTGGTTTAAATTTGATCCTATATATATATATATATATATATATATATATATATATAAACTATGTTACTTATACGAATATATATATATATATATATATATATATATATATATATATATATATATATATTCGTATAAGTAACATAGTTTTTCAGTGCTACAGTTAATATTTCAGAGTAACCAGAAACACTATGTTACTCATTCGAATCTACTACATACAATAAACTGTCCCTTTCATGAAAAAAACTTGACAATCACATCAATGTTACCAATGTTACAATTGGTTACTCACATCAAGATCTTAACATAACAGATTTTCAAGACTGGCATCAAATGAAAGCAAAAAATACAATCCATCACATCTATCAAACAACTGTGCTGATTCATCGTTATAATTAACTTTTATGATTCATCGTTATAATTAACTTTTATGATGATAGCAGATGAACAAAAACTCTGACCCCCATACTTCAAGATACCCTAATTTATTTTATATTCTATTCAGCTCTGATTCATATATCTCACAAATTAGTTTACAGGTTAGTGTTAGCGATAGATATTGCAGATTTAGAAAATCAATTCAGCACAATAGTTTGTTTTCCTGTTTGAAATTAGAACATATATTTAAACTTGCATATAAGGATAGGTGTACAAACAATCATCATCATCGGTTTTGATGTCATTAAGAAATTGAATTTCAGAGTTTGGGCAGATTTTTCAGAGTTTGTAACTTTCCTGTTGTACCAATATGTATTCTTTCATCAAATAATAATGTAATTATATATTAAAGTTATATAAACGTAACTATTTTCTAGGATAAATAACAAGTAAATAATGAGGTAAACATGTTCATTTATCTAAATGCTCTAAAAAAAAAGAAACTGACTTCATTATTAACCCACATTTAACATAACTAAAGACAGATAGATATGTGTAGATATATTTTCGTTAAGCATAGATACCAACGGTTTACATTAAAATAAACATAATTTTGTATCAAAATATCACTATTGAACCATTAAATATTTATGTAAAAAGCATTAATTAAAGATTGTTCAACATTAAATAAACATTTAGTTTGTCATCAAACATAAAAATTAACTATATATTAGTTAATTTAAACATAATTTGAGTTATTCTTTAGTAAAAAATAAAATTCCTTGAAGTTTTCTTAATGTTTTGTTTATTTACAGATATAATGTCTTGGCGAAAAGAAAAGAAATATTTTTCCTGTAAACTTTGTGGGTCTTCATTTTTCAAAAAGTTGCAGCTGAATAGACACATGCTTATACACAATCCTGAGAAACCATTTCCCTGTGACATCTGTGGATCATCGTTTAATACTAAACTAACATTAAATAATCACATGCGACTACACACTGGGGAAAAACCATTTTCATGTGAGATATGTGCATCTTCATTTTCTCAGAAATCTTATTTGAGACAACACATGCGTACACATACTAAAAAGAAATTATTCTCATGTCAGGTATGCGGATATTCATTTTCTCAGAACTCTTTTTTGAAACGACACATGCGTATACACACTGGGGAAAAACCATTTTCATGTGAAGTATGTGGATCTTCATTTTCGGATGAATCATGTTTGATGAGCCACAGCCGTACCCACACTGGAGAGAGACCATTTTCATGTGAAATATGTGGATTTTCTTTTGCTGACAAATCAAATTTAACTAGGCATATACGTATACACACTGGGGAGAAACCATTTTCGTGTGACATATGTGGATCTTTATTTTCTCAGAAGTCTACTTTGATTAGACACAATAGTACACACACTGGGGAGAAACCATTTTCCTGTGAAGTATGTGGATTTTCATTTATTGTTAAATCTTATTTGACTAAACACATGCGTATACACACTGGTGAAAAACCATTTTCATGTGAAATATGCGGATCTTCATTTTCTGAGAAATCAACTTTGATTGACCACAATTGTATACACAGTGGAGAGAAACTATTTTCTTGTGAAATATGTACATCTACATTTTCTGACAGATCAGTGTTGACTAAACACATGCGTATACACACTGGGGAGAAACCATTTTCATGTGAGATATGTGGATCTTCATTTTCCCAGAAGTCTTATTTGACACGGCACATGCGTATACACACTGGGGAGAAGCCATTCTCATGCCAGGTATGCGGATATTCATTTGCTCAGAAATCTTTTTTGAAACGGCATATGCGTATACACACTGGGGAGAAACCATTTTCATGTGAAATATGTGGATCTTTATTTTCTGATAAATCATGTTTGAGGAGCCACAAGCGTACACACACTGGGGAGAAACCATTTTCCTGTAAAATGTGTGAATCTTCTTTTGCTCACAAATCAAATTTGACAAGACATGTACGTATACACACTGGGGAAAAACCATTTTCCTGTGACATATGTGGATCTTTATTTTCTCAGAAATCAACTTGGATTAGACACAATAGTATACACATTGGAGAACGAACTGGAATACCTACTAGGAGAGAACTTCAATGCCTATTAGGAGATACTTTAAATGCCTACTAGAAACTTTTCTCAAATGTCTAAGGAAAACCTGACATAAGGGTACCTCCCCCTATAAGTAAACTCTGACTAAATATTAAACATAACATTGTATTTGCAGCACAAATAAGATCAGCTTAATATTATCTTCCTCACACTCGAATAATGCACTATCTCTAAGTGATGTTGCCTAAAATTACAGCACTAAGCCAGATACCCCATAGACTTCAGTAATTCTTATCCTGGAATCCGGTAAAACAAAGAAAATGCAAGAAATATATACTATTACATAGTTAACTGGTCAATATTCTTAACTTCTTTACTTACTAAACGTTTGACAGGTTAAGGAGAACTTTCATAGAATATTCGAATCTTTAAGTATTTCTGTATCATATACAGATCTAGAGTTAGCTCCAGGAAAAGGGCCCCTTGATCTCTGAGAACTTTATGTGAAGTAAAATCAAACAAAATAGGTAAAAAGATAAGGCCATCAAGCCAGACATTGTTGTTGACAAACTAGAAATGGCTGCACTCATTATTGATGTAACAATAGGGCCGAACACGAAAAAATAACCAAACACCAAGATTTCAAGAATGATTTAAAAATAACATGTCCCTCGAAGAAATAAACATCATACTGGTTGTAGTGGGGCCAACTAGTCTAGTAAAAAATATAATAAAGTACTTAGACCCCATCCCTGGAAGACTAAACTGTAGGGAAGTACAGATAGCAGCCCTAAAAAGGACATCATCTATCCTAAAGAGAACCCTCGGATACAAGTTTTACTCTTAGAGAAATCAAGTGTTAGCCTCAAGAGAAAGCCTGTTGATCTCTTTAGATTAACTGAATTTAAATGATAAAAAAAGAGAAACTATCCTCGAATGTCTTACAATCAGACATGAGGATATTTAACCCTACAAGTAAAACCTGGCTAAATATTCAAAATAACTTAGTATTCGAAGCACAAATAAGATCCCCTCGACATTGGCTCATACGAGGAATAGGGCACCTTCTTCAGGTAATGTTACCACAAGTAACAGCACTTAGCTTAATACTCTACCAGACAAGATGAATTCTTTTCCTGGAATCCGGAAAAACCAAGAGACACCCCAAAAATATACTCTAACATAATCAACTGGTCAATTGGGGAGAAGAAAATTGATGTCTTTAACTCAACATTTGACAGGTAAATAAGAACTTTAATGGACTATCTATGTACTTATATAGACATCAAGTGTTAGACCCAGGAAGAGACCCTTGATTTTTGAGAACTTCGACTGAAGTAAAATGAAACAAAAAAAGAAAAGAACGTTTTCCTGTGAAATATGTAAATTTACATTTTGTGAGAGATTAGTTTTGACTATACACTACGAAAATATGTTCATGTGAAAAATGTGTATCTTCCTTTCTTCAGAAATTTTATTTAACAAAGCACATGCACATAGATATGAAGGCTTTGTAGACTGGCCGAAAAGAGAATTGCACCACTATGATCAGGAGAAAATTATAATGGCTATACAAGATCAAAGCATGATGACCAATGCTTTATAATGAGTGGTCTCAGCAATGACAACAGGTGCAAGTTATGTGTGAGCCACATAACATCCACTTGTTAAGTTTTGCTGGGGGATGGTTACCATACAATGTGACACAATGGAGATTATCTGTAAAAAGTTGAATATCCAGTGTAGCAGGAAGTCTCGGGAACATATTCCAGAAAGAACAGTTGGAAATAAGTTGTACACTATACACTACGACACTGCAATCCCTACAGCTACATATCCAGAAAATGGCGATGTTAAACCTGGCATAGAGATATGGGATGAAAGGGAGAAAGTAGCAACTTTAGTTGAAGTCAGTGTCCCTAATTATGTTGGCTTCAACAGAGCTGAAAAGGAAAGGATAACGAAATACCAAGATCTTATGCACAACATGAAAATAAACTGGAATCTCTATCATCTCAGTAATTATAGGAGCAAGCAGACTGCCCAATATACCCGGTGAACCAAGTGCAAGATAGGTACAAACAATGGCACTTAAAGGAACAGTTAGAAACTTAAAAAGATCTCTGAGCTACAGTGTCTGGCATCCGGGAGGATGCCCCATCTGCAGCACAAACAAAAAACTAAGAAAATTGAAATAAAATCGAAACAATTTACCTATCAAAGAGGCGGATTTTTATTTTGTCAGTGATCAAAATTCAAGAACGACTTAAATATATTCGCTGGGGAGAAACAATTTTCACATATCCGTCGTCTGTTAGCATTTGCAGCAGTGACGTGTTGGAATATGAAACTTTGTGGAAATATTTCAGGCTTCTTCTCTATCTGTGGATGATAAGCTTTATCAAATTTGGACCAGTCATTAGTAGATACTGTTAATATGTCATTTCCAGAATTTTTTTTCCTGCAAATATCTACATTCCTGTTCCTACAACAGATAGAAAAGTTTTGTGCCACTAATTTGAATTCACCTCACCACTGTTTTTAAAGCTCATTGCAAAACTGTCTATCTGGCGAGCACTGGCTCACCTCATAAATTCACCCACAGTGAACATTTTCAATTTATCCTGCCAGAGCCCCTCAGAACCTTCAATACTGATGACGATTTGGAAAAGAAAATTTTTTTTTTTCAATAAGCATTGAGTATTATTCTCTTTTCAGAAAAATAACATTTTTTTCTTCCAGATTAATCACTCCCCAACCAAATTCTTTTTTACAATAGAAAAGAATACATTCAATCACATAAAATAATGTTATTAAAATATAAAATGGTCTGATTATCAGTTCATTGTTTCTTTAAGTTAAAGTATCTGCAAAGAAATATACAATTAACTTGATTTATTGGTTAATTCTAAAATGCAGGAAACGTCATAAAAAATATCATCGTAAGAATTTTATAAAAGAGAAATAAACAATAAACGATATTCTAAATGTATTTATTTTATTAATTTATTGCAATGCTTTTTATTTTGCCATATGCAACATTTTAACCCGTTTCACAACATCAGTTGTCTTTTTAGTTGTAATTATTTGGTTATTACAATGAAACTATAAATTTGGTTCTATCACATGAATCGATTTCAATCTCATGAAGGGTTGAATACAAAATCCTGATAATAAGGATAACTGTAAGGATTGTATTTATTTTATGATTGTGGTGTATGTGACAACATTATTTCTCCAGACAAGGATTGGGCTTTATTGTTGGTTTAGATTGATTTCAAAAGAACCTATCCAACTTGATTTTCACCTAAACAATTAAAAGTAAAACTAGTGAATATACCACTTAGAGTGACATTAGTGGTAAGATCGTTTATTCTCTAGACAAAGTTTAGTTACCTCTATGCACTTCTAAGGTATTTTCATTTAAATAGAAACTGAATGTAAATTACAACATTAAGCAGGATGGATATGGCACAATGATGGGTGTCAAACCGTGACTGACGATATTAAGTTTTTTTAAAAATACGTTCAGGTGTCCTAATAACCAGCCCACATCTCATGTCCTTCAAAAACCATAGAAATCATAGTACCACAATAATATTTATTTTAAGAGCTTTTAGTGAATATTTTGAATTGTTATCTAGTGTATGCATTTGAGGATGTAACCAATACGGGGCAGATTCCAGGCTTTCTGAAAATAAACCTTAATGGAAATTTGGTGTAAAGTATGATGTCATGTTTAATAATATTATTTGTCACGGAATCACAAAATTTGATTGGAGTATCTTTTGTAATTTGTCAGCTAGGTGCTGATATCCATCCTGAACCAGTTTTTGTGAGGTTCGACTTGGAAGCGTTCGGCTGTCCTACGCAAACACCCAAGAGTTGACGAGCCGATTTGTACCAGACGACAATTTTGATACGGTGCAGCGTCCTATGATAATACTATTTTGCTTGTTTTTTTTGTTTTTTTTTAGGATTAGGGTTAAAAATATTTATTTGATAACAGTAATTTCGCTCTGTTTTGCTTGTTTTATTAGTTTTGTTGTTTAAAAAATTTCTTGCAACTATAACTAAAAATTATAGGACGCAGCAACGTATCAAAATAAAAAAAATATTTATTTGATAACAGTAACTTCGCTCTGTTTTGTATTTTTGTTGTTTCTTTTAGGAAATTTCTTGAAAATATAACTTACAATCACAGGACACAGCACCGTATCAAAATTGTCGTCTGGTACCATTCGACTCGTCAACACTCGGGCGTTTGCGTAGGACAGCAGAACGCTTCTGAGTCGAACCTCACGAAAACTAGTTCAGGATCGATATCAGTACCGTCAGCTGTGTCAAAATTATAAAACTGGAAGGAGCAGCCAAGTATGAAGTATCACTCTTAAGAGATTCTAGAATTGTTGAGGTCATCGGGAATGGCTGGGAAGAGAAATTCAATGCCTATGAAACCAATAACGTAATATTGTTAACCCATTACTAATTGGTCTTCTGCAATTCACGAGATCAAACATACAGAGCATGAATGCATGTCTCACCCGTGCGCAAATCATTATGATGCAATATTCCAGATGTCAAACAATATTAGTATCCATTGCAGTTTACCGCAATTAAACACTTAAAATGTTTCACAACTTAAACGATAAACAAATTATCAAAATTGTCGCGAACACTGAACATTTCACCAGGTGTACATTTGAATGTCAGAGAAAAAATTTCCTATGATCGCATTTATACAATTGTTGACAAAATGCTGAAACAAAATGTTGCTAAATGGTGAGTGAAAAACGGCTACAACTTGCAAACGTATCCTAAAGGAGCTACTCAATGACTGAAATGCGCCAGATGTATATTTGAATGCCAGACAAATTTTCTATCATCACATTTATACAATTGTTGACATACTTGAAACTAAGGTGAAACAAAAAGGAGAAATATTTAGCTTGCTGGAGACGGGGTAACTGATTAAAATCAGGAAGAATGTCAGAATGACAAACTTGGAATAGTTAGTACGTCTGGACGAATCCGACTAAAATATAAACGTTACACAAGAAACAAGGTCAACATTCTACCTCAAAAGAAATAATGTCTACACAACTAAAAAAAATGTTGAAATTGTTAGAAATGGGGGTGGTTGAACAAAAATCAGAGAAGTAGAATGTATTTATAAACATTTTATTAAAGCAAGAAGAGTCAATTTTTGTCTTATCTTCACAGCAGCCATGGGGGTCGAGCTGACATGCATTTTAGATAGTGGGCCAACAATCAAACCTACCCCTTATTTTTACACTCAACAAAAAGGTATATAGCGTCCAACCAGCACTATTCCGCCTCACACCTAACTGAATGCAAATGACCCTACATAAAAGAGCCGAGTGACAAGGCCTGATAAGATAAAATCAGCAATACCCAGAACTTGATGGCCTGACTCACCAAATCGTCAGCCCAGAGAAATCTTACACACGTGTGCAACACACACACACTTAGGTGTGGTGAGGAGATACGTAGAATTGAGGACAAAACAGTTAGCCGCTGTTTATCTGAAGAGAAATGTCGTTCAGGACAAGGAGATATGCAGATACAGAAGCTAAACTGATGAAACAAAAGCCTTTGAGACTTTTTTTCAAAACTCTGCTGCTGAGCATGAACTTCATGGAGAAACGATTACATCCCCCTACAAGATAATGCCGAGATAAAAGTCCACAGTCGCATACGCACTTGCTCTGCAAACACTGCCAATGACGTTTACATCCAATGATTGGTGTGAATCTTGGACAAGTGTGACTATCAACTTTTTCTTAACTCAGTGTTTGAATCGCCTTTTATTTGTTCGTTATTATTCCTTGTTTTTTATGTAGTGTCTTGAATTGGAGAATCCCCTTCCCCCTGTATTGTTTTTAATACTGGAACTTGGGGACTTACAAGCCACTTTCAGGCATTTCACCTTTTTTATATTTTTTATTGTCATGTGCTCACCACCATTGTCCCAACAAAGCCTGTGTGTGACAAGATAAGGGGCATCGTCAGGTAATATTTTCTCCAATTCAATTAAAACTCCATTTAAGGGACAGAGCGGGTATGAAATAGCGAAAACTTCAAACAAGTCTTTTACATTGGAGGGATTAAATAGATTAAGAAATGAGGACATGATTGAGATAGGGATAACGTTAGGGTTAGAACCCAAACTGTCCATGACAAAGCCACAGCTAATAAGAGTAATAGCAAAGCACACGGTTGACAACGATATAGCCGAAGATGTGTTGGACGACCTTGTGTCAGACTAGCCAGCGCCTCACATGCTAAAATGGAGCTTAAGAAGGCTAAAATATAGGCAAGCTTACATGAAAGGATTGGAATAGAAATGCAAGAAAACGTGAAAAAGAGATAGAAGCCCAGAAAACGATAGTTGGCAAAAGCTAGAATAGAGCAGGAGACCAGACTCTGAGAATTAGAGGATAACAGGAGACGAAATGAGTTCGACCATCCGAAGCAGGTACGACTTGTGTCAGCATTCAACGAGGACGATGTGGTCAAGTACTTTCACCACTTTGAAAAGTTCGCCTTAGCTGGCCACTGGATATCTGGACCTTACTGCTACAAACAGTGTTGAAAAGTAAGGTCCAGGAAATATACACGTCACTGTTATTGGAGAATTGCACCAACTATAATATTTTAAAGTATGCAATCTTAAGAAGCTACTAAATAGTGCCAGGGACAGATGTTCAAGGGACGTAAAAAGAAAGAACAAAATGTATGTTGAATTCTTTCGTCAGAAAGAGACATATTTCGATAGGTGGTGTACGGCCTAGAAGAAGACCACGATAGGCTGAGACAGTTGATGCTGATGGAGGAGCTCCAGCGGTGTGTCCAGAATGACCTCAAGGTATATCATAACGATAGACAGTTGAAACCGTATATGACATGGTCACCCTTGCTGACGAATATGTGCTGACACGTAAGTGGCAAAAACAGGCCGAACAACCCATTTGCTGAGGGAAGCTGCAACAACTTCGGAATGGCGGCTAAAGCTGGTCAGAATATGAGGTCGGGTCAGACAGGGAACGAGAACCAACTGGGAAGCACCAAACATCAAATCCATCTTCTGAATGATCGGCAAGTGGAGAGATGGAGGGTGATGACGTGTCACCACTATGGAAAAGCAGGACATGTAGTGGCGATGTTACTGACCAAAAGAAGAGACAACAAAATCAGTGTTGCACCCTTTGGTAAACCCTAAGGGTTGATTGCAGTAAAGAAGGACACCTCGAAAGACCACTCGCAAGGACCCACGAAGGAGTATTTACCCTTTATGTCCAAGGAGGTAATACGTGTCATGGATGACTCATGAGGAAAACCAACATAAACAATACTAAAAGACACTGGAGCTACCCAGTCTGTAGTATTGGAAAAAAGTGCGAATACGGCCTCAGGCAAAATTGTGACAGTATGGGGAGTCGGGAATGGCTGTGTCAGCATCCCACTCCAGAGGGTGACCCTCGATTCTGAGGTTATGCAAGGCACCGTCGAAATTGGAGTGGTCAATGACCTGCCCATGAGAGGCGTATTAATAGTACTCGGCAATGACTTTGCTAGAGAAAAACTCAAACCCCACGCTAGAGAGGTGGAGACACCAAATGTCTCAAAAGAGACCGATATGGGAGGACCGAGAGGTCCCAGTAGGGGCCCATTGAATGTGGTCACACAGAGAAAGCCTCAACAGAAACTTCCTTATCTATATATTATTCCATTTTTTTACTATGATAGTTCTTAGTATATTTCGGTCGAATAATTTGGGGCAATTTATGTAGATGTGTAACTTTAGAGCAGTTATGATCTGAGCAAATACCTTTCAGTTTAAAAAGGAGGAAACTTTCCAATTAAAATAAGTAAAAGTATAAAGTGATAAACATGTGTTCTTTATTATGTTGGTTTTCTTTTACTTCAATGAACAAATGTGTGCGCTTTGCTGTTGGGCCAAAGGTTCTCAACAGACGACATAAGGAAATACATAGACACTCATTCCTCATACAAACCATCTAAAATGCTGGAAGCACACATTCGTACACCACTTACTCATGGCCTTTTGGCTAAGATCAAAGTGTAGTATCTGTTCCGATGGATACTACACCCCATAGACTGGTATTGTCTTGGCCTTCGGGGCTTAATTTACGCTGGTCTATGGGTCGGTCTTGTGTAGTTCTAGGAGGTCCACCCTCCAAGGCTTTGCCTCCCCTCTTTGGGGAGGATTAAGTTTATTGTTTACTGTCTGAGGTGCCCCTACCGGGGAGTGCTGACGGGGCTGCCCAGGCAATTTTTAATGGCCAGAGTGCTCACTTTCTCAGGCGCTGGCTTTTCAAACCCCACTTTCCCGACCCGACCTTGGGTCACACCTTACTTGTGGGAGTAAGATAAAACTGGCCTTGTGCCTAACATCCTGGAGAGGAGGTAAATAAATACTCAGTCAGCCAAAAGTTTCCAACCAAATTCTCGCTAAATGTTTCTATGACAACACGACTCAATCAGCAGTTGCTATTAAACTGTTATGCGGGCAAACTTTGCACGTGCACAAAGTTTGATCTTAATGATAAGAAACTCGACATCTTTGATTTTGATTTTAATGAACAAACATTGACTCACTGTTTTCTTCAGAGAGGCTTCATTATTTAATTAGTTTTAAACCGAGTTTATAAATAAATTTCAATTAATATTTATATGAATTTTCTTTTTTTCTTCAAACATTCTCTGATGATATTCATTACGATTAAAAACCAATTCTGCTCCTTTGTAACAAAGTTGAATATTTATATAAAATATAAATCGTATTAGTAATTTACACTTTCAAAACATTTATGCATTGAAGCAAAGATTATGATTTTGGTCGAGATTTTTTTGTTTGTGTACAAGCAATAGTCACTAAACGTGTTCAAAATATCTCCTTCGACCTAGGACTGTACCCTGCTTGACTGTGTCTCTGATAGTATATATGTGGCACTTCCTTTAGATCCGAGCGTCCAAATATGTGTATTTTAAGATTTTAATGTTCACCATAGATATTTCAAAAGGGCAGATTGGGAATCCATCAGAGATGCTCCATGGAGTAAAATCTTTTCTCTCCCTGCTGAACATTGTGCAAATGATGCAACTGAATGGGTAAAAGCAGACATTGAGGCACATTTGACCACACGGAAATTCTATAGCAAGCCCTAATGGTTCACTTAAACCTGTGCTGCTGCTATTGCGCATGAACAAAAAGCGTTCCACTGATTAAGCCGCCATTAGTCAGATAGATACATTATGACCATAAAATCCCCACAGCTACCTATCTGGAAAACGCAGTTGTCAAACCTGACATTGTAATATGGAACAAGAGAGAGAGAGTGGCAATTTTGGTTGAGGTCAGTGTCCCTAATGATGGGGGCCTAAACAGAGCTGAAAGGGAGTAAATAACACAATATCAGAGTCTAATGTATGATATGAAAAGAAACTGGAACCTCAAAGAGATCTCCATCATTCCAGTTATCATAGGAGCCACTGGACTCATGAAGAAGAACTTGAAAAAGTATTTAGCAAGTATACGTGGTGAACCAAGTGCAAGAGAAACCCAAACAACTGCACGCAAGGGAACAGCCAGAATCCTGGAAAGAGCTCTCGGTTGGAGTCTGTAAATAGTGGGTGATCTTATGGCATTTAGAAGAATACCCCGTCCCCAGCAAATGAATGAAAATAAAAATAAAAAATAAAAAAATTGTAGCATCTAGAAATCACTATAAGAATGAAAAAGCCGCAGCCAAGAGAAGGTATATTGAGATGAGCAGAAAACACATGAAGTCGAAAAAATTAGGAACTCGTAACTTAGAACTGATTTAATTTATAAATGTCTAGGTCAAATGTTAATGTCACAGAAGAGATGAAAAACACTTTAAGCGACAACTTCAGACTTGTCAATTGGCTCATTTCATTTTCACTGCTATTCACCACAAACAAAGCACACTGCTACTGATACGTAAGTGGCCGTTGTTAATTGAGGACCATGCCTACAGGGGCACTCTAAGTAGGGAGTTGAATAGAGAGATATGTTTTAACATTAAATTAAAATTTTTGTGTTAGTACTGTCAGTGAAACATGAAACGGAGGACATTCTAAAGTCTCTCAGTTTGAGGGAAATAATTATTAGATCAGGAAACTTTCCGGGATCTGGAAACCTGTAGAGTAAAGGGGTGGGATTCTGCTGCCTCTTGGGTTAGTTAGGGCTGTTTACGTCAAGGGGATACCAGAGTTACGATTTCGTCGGAGCATATTTAATAGAAGTAATCGTAAAACAAGCATAAGTATGCAGCATTGAAACGATGGGACAGCGGTTTCATCTTGGTTGACAGTGCGGGACCTATTAGATTAGAGACCCTTATTCAGACCAGATGCATATTACCCTGCCACTATATATATATATATATATATATATATATATATATATATATATCAATTCCCTTTCAATTTCACTTTCTTCAAGTCCGTCAACAAGAAGAGGCGATAAATAATATTTCGAGACCACAAGATAATTTACTTGCGATTTTTAACACCAGCAAGATGAAGAGAAAAGAAAAAAAGAGAAAGGAAATTACACTTTGACAAGTCTGTTTCATCAGCGAAAGTCTAAGACATATATTTATGAAGAAAATGATTTCATTCATTTAATATATATATATATATATATATATTAGGGGAGGTCGATTTTGAAACTGTAAATTATCGCACTCGAAGAAAGTTGCCAAATAATGTCAAAAGTTACCACAAGAAATATTTTTCTTCAAAATTTTGTATTTATTTGAGCATTGCAACTTTAAGATCAAATAAATCGAGATTTTTTCTCACTGCCGAGATTTCACCGGCAGATGTGTCGCCTTAAATTAAACCCGGGTTTTAACAAAAAAAAGTAATACATTACTTAATAATAAATATTTTAAAGTTTATTATTATTTTTCTTAAGAAATTAAATGTACATATTCAAATTAAAAAGGAATAAAACACTATGATATTTAATGTTATATATAAATAATTATTTGTTTACATAGGCGTTTTATTTATTGGATATTTCTTATGGTATTCACCGGTTGAAAATTCATCGGGCGAATTTGACTTCCCGTGTTGATTGTCTGTTTAATTATCACACATGTTCTGTCTAGCCTAGAATAAGTCATTTAGAGTTATCTCCCTTTCCCGGCCCCCAATTCGTTAGGGACTTTTTTATCTCGACACCGGCCGGCAGCTGCTGCCGGTGCTCTGTTTCTGTATGCTCGCTGCCGCTGTGTAACGGAGATAACCGCATGGTGGAAGTTCTATCTCCCCACAGATTCTGACATTTTGGCCATCTTCGGTAAGAGACATTATCCCTTCTCCTTCCTCAAACAGAATCGAATATCGTGCCCGTTATTTCTTTTGAACATTTCTCTAGTTTAAACGAACTTTAATCTCCCTTCTCATTCCCACGTGCGTATCCCCACGCCGATCGCTCGTGATGTGTACCTCTTGTTTCGCAGTATCCTTCATCCCTTAAAATACCTCCTATTAACAGTTTTTTAGATTTTAGTAGACTCCTCGTTCCTGTTCGTCGTCATTTATTGTATTCACATTTCTGAACAATGTTTTTATTTCTTTTCAGTTTTTTACCTTTTTGATGGATAATAAAACCTGCAGTTAAAATATTCGACGACTCAGAGTCTTGTTTATCAAAAGGAGTTATGCTAGCTGTCTTGAGGGTTAAAGCCGGCCCTAAGGCAGCATAGTAAAAAACGAAGAATGGTCGGAGGCATCATAGTAAAAAACGAAGATGCCTCCCAATGGTCGGATGCGGTCATAGTAAAAAACGAAGAATGGTCGGAGGCATCATAGTAAAAAAAGAAGATGCCTCCCAAATGGTCGGACCCAGGCATGATAGAAACGGACGGCCTCCTAATGACTGGAATACACATTCTACACCAACCGTTAGAAATGCGGTCATTCCATGAAGACGAGCAAAAAAAAGAATCCATCTGAACTACGGACACTACTTAAAAAACAGTAGTGCCCATACAGTTTGTCCTTTTCCAGCTACCTTTTCAGCTTCAGTCTCACAACCAGTCACCCCTATTTTTATCATTTCGACGATGAATCACAATGTGTCTAACCGGCCATGGCCTCATGCCTCACGCAACTCTCGCTCCTCGAGGAGGACGTCCACGAGTGTTGCTGCTATCGCCCGAGCAAAGGCTGAGGCGGCCAAGACACGTCTAGCCTTTGTTGACAGGGAACTGGAAATAAGGGGGAAGTTGGAGAGATTACAGCTCAAAAGGGAGGCGGCCACTGCTGTGGCCGAAGCAAAGGTTTTAAGGGAAGTCGCCAACAAGTACAACAAACGGTCTAGCCATAGCTACTCAACAAAACTTGGCTATATGCCAGCTGACCTGGCAAGTCAACCCCAACGAGAGACAGCTGGACCGACACTAGCTCGAACTGTACATGCAAGACCCTCCCCCAAGCACGGCGGGGAGGGTAACCTCCTAACAGCAACTGGAGTGGTTTCACAGCGTACACAGGTTCGTGATGGCAACCCCTCAAAAAACGTGCTCCAACAAACCGAGGAGGACGACGACAAGGCAGCGCCTCCTATTGAGGATATTGCTTTACCAAGCATCATGGAACTGGGAGCTGAGAAGGACATAAACAACAGTTGGATCGCTCCACTACCTTCCAGATCTATCCCATGCCACCTCCCACAAAAAGGAAAATCCCGGGTGGTCTTTGACTCCAGCACCAAACATGACGGAGCATCCCTGAACAAAGTGCCAATAACTGGACCCGACCTAAACAACAATCTGGTTGGCGTTCTCACCAGTTTCCTCAAAGAAGTCGTTACCGCGAACACTGAAGGGACGTTATACCGTTTCCCCGCGAAAGACGAATACAGGAACTTTCTGATATTCCTTTGGTCCATCGACAATGACCCCACCAAAATCATTGCTGCAGTAGCGTACATCAAAGTCACCGACAAAGAAGCAAATTGTCAAATCAGCCTCATCACGGGGAAACTTAAACTTACCCCACGGCCTGAACATTTTGTCCCCAGATCAGAGCTTTGTGCTGCCCTTCTGGCGGGCGAACCGATCTCTTCTGAGACGAACTTGAAGGTTCACTCAACTACCTCGTACATACTCAATAAGGTAGTCTTAGGGTACATCCAAATCGAAACAAGACGTTTCTACATGTACCTCAGCAATCGTGTGTTACGTATACGTAGACTTTCTCATCCTAAACAGTTGAAATACGTACACACCGATCAAAACCATGCTCAACTTAGCACCCGCTCTATACCTGCATCTCATCTCCGGAGAATCGCTTGGCTTGACAGTCCTGTATTTCCCTTACCGGGATGCGAGGGCCACCCAGAGACAGTCTGTCCGCAAGTGTCTATACTAACCACATCTTCTTCGAACATATTGCTTGGATCCCTACATTTTGAGAAGCTCTCCACTTGGTCGTCAATAACCAAGGCCTCACCCAACTTCATACATATCGCCGACACTTTTCGATATGTTCAAGCCACCGAAGCAGCTCCTCCACCTGGATCTCCCTACAGATTTCCTTCTTTTTCTAAATCTTCTGCCTCACCTGCTAAATGTAGCATCTCTAAGATTAAATCTTCACCTCAGGCGACATGTTTTGTTCAGTCAAAAACAAACACCACTTTAAAAAACGACCTACCAGTCAGGTTAGCCTTACTAAGGATGACCGCAACTACGAGCACAGCTAAAGACGACAGAACCCAGAGTATTCTTGAGAAGACTGAACAGTATTGTAAATTCGCTGGTGTAGACAGGCCACCGCCCGAACCACCACCAAAACTAGAGGTTAATCCTGCCAATAACCATCAAGATAAACAAGAACAAAGACAATCATTCCTTAGAGGGAATGCATCTTCAGCCATCATGGCTATAGCTGTCAAGAAACCATTCGCCTCCGAATTCACTAAAGAACATAATACGGTCAGCCATCACACAGTATCTTCAACAACACCAAAGCGAAAGGGCGTCACCAAAACCCCTGGCCCAGCCTATCTCCCCAGCTCACTCCATGCAGCACCTGCTCCAGCCTCCCACTCGTTTCAGCTGCGCATGCTCCTTCCAGCAGCTTCCATCTGTTTTTTGCAGCAACTACTCAGACCCGTTCTTTGTGTCAAGGACTAGTGCAATTTCATGACGTCGAAGACGCCAGGCGAGGAGTGTTCTGTCTAGCCTAGAATAAGTCATTTAGAGTTATCTCCCTTTCCCGGCCCCCAATTCGTTAGGGACTTTTTTATCTCGACACCGGCCGGCAGCTGCTGCCGGTGCTCTGTTTCTGTATGCTCGCTGCCGCTGTGTAACGGAGATAACCGCATGGTGGAAGTTCTATCTCCCCACAGATTCTGACATTTTGGCCATCTTCGGTAAGAGACATTATCCCTTCTCCTTCCTCAAACAGAATCGAATATCGTGCCCGTTATTTCTTTTGAACATTTCTCTAGTTTAAACGAACTTTAATCTCCCTTCTCATTCCCACGTGCGTATCCCCACGCCGATCGCTCGTGATGTGTACCTCTTGTTTCGCAGTATCCTTCATCCCTTAAAATACCTCCTATTAACAGTTTTTTAGATTTTAGTAGACTCCTCGTTCCTGTTCGTCGTCATTTATTGTATTCACATTTCTGAACAATGTTTTTTATTTCTTTTCAGTTTTTTACCTTTTTGATGGATAATAAAACCTGCAGTTAAAATATTCGACGACTCAGAGTCTTGTTTATCAAAAGGAGTTATGCTAGCTGTCTTGAGGGTTAAAGCCGGCCCTAAGGCAGCATAACACATATATATTGAATTGTCGAGCGCTGGCTTATCTAATCCCACTTTCCCGACCTTTTGTCACACCTTACCTTGTGGGAGTTAGATAAATAAAAACTAGTTCAGCCAGGGGGTTTTACCCCACCAAATAAACCGGTATCGTCCGGGCCTTTGGGTCTGGATTCACGCCCGTCTATTGGGTCTTGTCCGTCCTGTGCAGTTCTAGGAGGTGCATCTCCCAGGTTTTGCCTTCCCTCTTTGGGGAGGAGTAAGTTTATTGCTTACTGTCTGAGGCGGCCCTACCGGGGAATGCCGACGAAGCTGCCCAGGCAATTTTTAAATGGCCAGAGTGCTCACCTCTCGAGCACTGGCTTTCTCATCCCACTTTCCTGACCTTTTGTCAATCTTACCTTGTTGGGGGTAGATAAATAAAATCTAGTTCAGCCAGGGGTTTTTACCCCACCAAATAAACCGGTATCGTCCGGGCCTTTGGGTCTGGATTTACGCCCGTCTATTGGGGCTTGTCCGTCCTGTGCAATTCTAGGAGGTGCATCCTCCCAGGCTTTGCCTTTCCTCTTTGGGGAGGAGTAAGTTTATTGCTAACTGTCTGAGGCGCCCCTACAGGGGAATGCCGACGGGGCTGCCCAGTCAATTTTTTAATGGCCAGAGTGCTCACCTCTATAGCGCAGGGTTATCTAATCCCACTTTCCTGACCTTGTGTCACATCTTACTTTGTTGGAGGTAGATAAATAAAACTATTTCAGCCAGGAGTTTTTACCCCACCTAAAATATATGTATTGGAGTTGATGGGAGAATGGATAAGGACACATTGATGTATAAGGAAATTGTGGATGAAGATAGACAGAGAATTATGAAAAAAACTAAGGGACCAGAACACCATTTAACTTTTACAAAAGAAACACCATGTGAAAGTAAATATCTGACACATAGAGTTCTTCCGAATAGTGGTGCAACAGGTGCTGTTCATGCAGATAAAGTGGTGGATGTTTTGCATGAATTCCACAGTGAGAACAGTATCAAGGCTATACTTGTTGACAACACTAATACCAACACAAGTTGCGATGGTGGAATGGTTGCAATTTTAGAAAAAAAACTTTTTAAAACTCTTCACACAATTGGTTGCTCTTTGCATCATAATGAACTACCTTTCAGAGCCCTTTTTAAAAACATAGATGGTTGCGCAAAGGGCCCTACAACATTCAGTAGCCCTCTGGGGAAATTATGCTCAAATGATTGATATGATTTACCCCAAATATCATTTTCCAAAATTGATGAAATACATGATCTTAGTTCTGACCAAAGACTCCTTTATGAATACACAGTAGGTATTTCTAGAGGTAAGGTTGACTCTAGATATGCCTCCTGGAAAATTGGTCCTTTAAACCAAGCAAGATGGTTAACTTTGGCCATCAGGCTTATGTGGTTATGGACTCGTGGTGCATACCCACAAAGGCACACAACAAAACTACACTATGTAGTAAATTTTATTATAAATGTGTATGCCACTTTTTGGTTTGAAATTAAAAGAAATAGTAAATTCCACAATCAGTAAGTGCACATTTTTAATATGACCCAGAGGATTAAGGAGCAGCCTCAGGAAATCCAAGATATCACATTTAGAAATATACAAGGTAATACATTTTGTTTACTGCCTGAAAACTTTCTATATTCCATGGTTAAATCTGAGGAGATTGAAGTAAGAGAAGAAACTTTAAAAAGAATTTTGGCCATTAGGTAAGTAATATTTATTCATATATCTCTGACTCAATTATTTATTCCAATTTATAGAATGATTTTTAAAGATTTTATCTAATTTCACCATACTTATTAAAGCAGTACAGATTGGAATTTTTTAATAATTCAATTAATTAATTTGTTCTTTCAGGAGTGAGGAGTCAACCAGAAAAAGATTAAAAAGAATACTACCTATTAATTTTAATGCCACACATTGGACACAATTAATAGATTTAAAATTATGCGGCATTTTTGAACCACCAATGACGGAAGATTTTACTGAATCTGAACTTCGAGAATCGTTGATGAATGGAACCAAGCTTGACTTGCCAGATTTGCCCTCACATTCTCAGGGTGTGGAACGGGCAGTTAAGTTAATAACAGAAGCTTCAAAAACTGTATATGGTTTTGAAGCAAGGCATCAACACATTACAGCCAAAGTTTTGAGTCAGAAATTGAGACCAGCATTTTTGTCTAAGGGGTCTTATATGGAGCAATTTGACTCTCTATATTAAGCTTCATTAAAATAGTGTTAGGTTTTTCCTTATTTCTTTGCTTGTTATATTTTAACTAATAACAGAAAAAATCATTTTTTTAGGTATTCAAATATTACTGTTTAATTCATAACGTTAAAAGGTAGTTTACAAAAGCAGATACTGAAAATGAGGGGGCGGGGGCAAATTTTCAATTTGAAGATTGCTTTAATTCATATCATTTTTATAAAATAAAAGGACATTCCCTGCTTTTAAATGCTAAAATTATTTGGTTTTCACACCAATATTCAAGCAAATCTTGCAAAAACGAGGAATTTTCAGTATATTCTTGTCTACGATCTTTGATACCAAACGCTAAAAAAAACCGCTGAAGTTTTTGATCTAATTTTTTGCATGAGTATTTAATAGGTCTATATACAACTTTCGGAACGTGCCTTTTTTTAATATTTAAAAAAAAGTGTAAAATCGACCTACCCTAATATATATATATATATATATATATATATATATATATATATATATAATAGCGTTTCTTGTTTTATTTTTAATTCTATAATACAATTCAAAAAACGTTTTCCTAAGGATGTGTGACCCTAGTTACAATATATATATATATATATATATATATATATATATATATATATATATATATATATAATTATTTAATAGTAAATATTTGATTTTTTTTTTCTACATACGTTTCATCATTGCGGAATCATCAGTGTAGAGATAATCATTCAAGCTGGTCGCACGATTTGAACCACAGAACGAGAGTTGTTTGTTTATAACTCAAAATCCAATGCTTTGGCCGAAATGGTTCGAAATGAACTTATTTATGTCAGTGAGCGGACATTTTCATAAGCAGGAGTCAGATAGTGTTCTACATAAAGGAACGTTGCATTATAGCCAAGGTTGACGGCTGTCTTATCGCGTATTAAAGGGCCCAGCTAACAGGGGCTATAAATAATTATTTAATAATAAATAAGTATACGTTTCATTCTTGTGTAATCATCAGTATAGAGATAACAAATCAAGCTGGTCGCACGATTCGAACCCCGGAACGTTTTTTTTTATAACTCCAAATCCAACGCTTTAACCAATTAGGCCGGCGTGAATAGTCATACGAAATTATGCAAAATAAACTTATTTATGTCATTAAGCGGACATTTTTATAATCATCAATCAGAGAGTGTACTACATAAAGGAACGTTGCATTATAGCCAGATGTTGACGACTGTCTTATCTCGCATCAAAGGGGACGTGATATTACAAAACTAATTCAGAATAATCCGGCGCTGACGATTCGGCAGTTTAATTGTTGCAATTGTCTTTGGCACTATCTTATAGTCTATATCGAGCAATACCCTTGAAAGTATATTTCACGGCAATATTTCTGTTCACCAAATGTGTATCAGTTGGCACTCACATTCGTTTACCTTGCAGACGAGTAAAAATGTTAGTCGGCTCCATTGTAATGTCATCTCTAAAAAATTGCATATTCGAAACAAATCAAACTAAATACAATAATGGAAAGCCCTTCTATATAAACAAAAAACATATAATCAAAATTAAATCAAGGGGGCGCGATAGCGCTCTATCCCTTAATAGACCCCACGAATATCCTATGCTGGAAATCTCATTTCTTTGATCAATCATAACTCAAAAACCAATAAACCAAATTAGTTGAAACGTTGCACACATTTTTTATTTGATATGTTCCATAACTGTGTTGAATTTCAGCATCATTAGTCAAGGCAACCCAGAGATCCAGAAAGTTCAATCATGAAATCATGTTATCTGTGTGTACGTACGTACATATGTGCCATCCTGTATCTCATCAACTATTTGATGGATTCAGCTGATTTTTGGCAGAGATAGAGGTTCTAGGGTCTAATTGATGGCATTTTAATTTCAGTTTACCACATACCTTAGTTTTCCAGAAAATTTCAAAAAAACTTAAAAATTACCAGTATTGATACACTTTATTCTATATATTATCGACCATTTGATGGATTCAGCTGATTTTTGGCAAAGATAGAGGTTCTAGTGTCTAGTTGATGGCATTTTAATGTCAGTTTACCATATACCTTGATTAGTCAAACTACCAACTATATCAGTTATGAGAAGGCATTGTATTGAGGCATAGCCTTTACAAAAGTAGTGACATTCCATGAAAAATGCCAGCATACTGAAATAATATGCGCTTAAATGGGTTAAGATGAACATTCATATACACTAAATGTACAAAAGCAAGGAAATTCCCAAATTGTTACGCTTTTAGTGTCATTAAGGGTATGACTACATATCAACCAAACCATTTCATTATCACATAACTACAGTATAAATCTCTGTGCATGAGTGGATGAAGTGTGTGAGGTGCGCTGAAGAAAAATTCCTACCAGTAAAATACATAGCCCTGTTGTGCTCGCATACCCTTAATGACAATAAAAGTGTAAAAATTTGGGAAACTCTTTGCTTTTGTACATTTAGTGTATATGAATTTTCATCTAAACACTATTAAGGGCATATGATTTCAGTATACTGGAGTTTTTCATGGAATATCTTTTAGATTTAAATCAAATGTTCAGTATGTATTTCTTTTATAAATTAATTTATTGAAGAAATCAATTTTGTGTAAAAAAGTTTATAAGATTATCATTTCGTTATCTTCACCAAATTATTTGTATGAACCAAAGTAATGTATAAAATAGCACATTCATATTCCCGTTGAACTCGAATTTAGTAAATAAAACGCGAATTTCAATCGAATTTATTAAAATTCATTTGGTTTGTTTATTTGGAACTTCTGCATTTCAGCCGTCACTTACTGTGATCAGAAATTGTAATTGAAGAGTTCCATTCATTCCACTGAGTCAACCGGAAGTGCCAGACTAATTTTTTTTCCTCCCAAAATGGATCTGAATAACCTCAATCTGCGAGATATTGGTAGTTTAACAAGCGAAAACATCCGAAAGTTGTAAATTATATATACATGGAAAAAAAAAATGTTGACTGTTTGTTGGATTTTCGTTTTAAATTATAAGTTTTCGTTTTAAAAGATCACTGTTGACTATTTTGATAACATTTTTATTCATACAATAAAAAACAATCACTGACTATTCATTTTAAGGATAAATTTTAATTTTAAAATCACTGTTGACTTGTAGCAGTTACCTCCTCCTTTCATCCCTATCATTACAGACTATGTTGAGAAAGTTTTAATTCATACAATAAAAAAATCACTGACTATTCATTTAAACGATAAATTTACTTTTTAAAAATCACTGTTGACTATTCTGAGAAAATTTTAATTCATACTATAAAATAAAACACATTTTTATTATTTTTTAAATTATTAAATAACATATTTTCTTATTCAATAAAGAAACATTGTTCGCTGTTATTATTCTTTGCTGTTAATATTGTCATTTTGGATAAACACATCTAATTCTGTTACTTCCGGTTGGTTGTCTGCCCCTGCATTCAAAAAAGGATAGCAAATTAAGTCCGAGTGACGGCTGAAATGCAGAAGTGTCGTTTATTTTAATATTTATTTATCGTCGTCACTCCAACGCTCATCTCTCTCTACAAGGTCGCATTGTTATGCGAATTTCACTGTTCTATGCTATGATCCTTCGTTCTAGAGTCTCATTCCACCTCTACGTCCCAATTCTCCAGCTCACATCATAAGGTATTTAAGGTATTCAAGGAGCACTCAGCTGCAGTTCAGATTTCTGACGTTTTAAAGCAGCGCGAAAAATCAACATGCAAGTTAATCCCTTCCAATAGTCTGTGGTAGATCAATAGATCGATGAGACGAACGGGTGTTGAAGGAAAGTGCTAGCCTGTTTAGTTACCCCTTTTCTTTCTAGGTTCGTTCAGCGTACTCTCTCCTCTTATTTCCTCTTTCTTTCTTTCTTCTTGAACAGGGGATCAACTTACGGTCAAGCTCGTAAAAATAAGTTATAACAGATGTGGCCAGTGTGAACTCAAGAAAAGTGTTCACACATGTTTTGAACAAATGGGTGCGAAATAAACTTTTATAACACCAGGGAATTATCGGAAAGAAATCAGTTTCTTGGCGACAACGGAATAACTCGCCTCGTTATCAATGAAGACAGCAACAAAAACAAAAACACCCGACTAGAAGTGCGAACCCCAGATCCACTTTTAAGTTGACCAAAAGATATCAATAAATTGTCAATAAACAATTCAGAGATCCATTTAATTTCTTAAAATTTCATACAAAATATTTGGCCTAGACCTTGGGAGTTGAAAAAATATCGGGTCGAATTTTCCTCCACCGGAAAATTAACTGGAGAAAGTTTTCCTAGGTCTGAATAAAAAAGGTGAAAACGTCTATATTTGAAATCTCTAACAAAAACAAACTGTTTACAATTTTAATATTCGATAATAGATTTGTTAAGATAAAGAAAGATGTCTATGCTACTGTGGTCAACCCCACAACTTTCTTTCTTTCTTTGCTCAGCCCTTCTTCATCTCTGAGGTAGAGAATCTCGCGGAATCACGTTTGCCAAAAAGATTCCGGCCAATGAGGCACCAACAGATCAACTTGACCACGCGTGATTTTAAGTCTATAAAAAGGCACGCGCCTTCTTCCTCTTCCTCTTTTTGCCTTCAGCGTTCTTGGACGAACGCACACAAAGAACTCTCGTCGAACTCTCGTCTTCCACACAATAACATGCTTAACCAAGAAAACACATACGCACACACGCATACTAAACTTTAAGGACAAAGTTAACGCTCGTGTCATTTCAAACATTTTTTATCCTACACAAACTTTATTGTTATATTTTACATTTTTGTAAAATTGTTTATATATGAAAGCTTGATTTTTTTTACTTTACAGTTTCTCCTTTACATGGTCTCTTCTTCTTCTTATTCTTCTTCTTCTTCTTCTTCTTCTTCTTCTTTCGTTTGCTTCACAGCATCTCAGTATTAGATCACCAGCTCGGTTGAGAAAAGCCATGCTAATGTTTTGTTGTCTAGCGCAGCTATGCCGACTTCGCCGTTGGGTGTCGATATTTAAGGCATGACTCGATGATGTGGTCTACTGTCTGTTCAGAGTGACTAAAGTCGCAGACAGCCGAGTTCCTGAGTCCCCATCCTTTCATGGTCGCGGTGAAACGGCTGACACCTGTCCTGAAGCGGTTGAGCATTGTCCACTGCTGACGAGGGAGGTCCATGCCTGGTAGGTTATCCGGGTCGTCCACAAATCTGTGCAACCTTGATTTATCTGCTGCCTGTCATTCCTCTTCTTTTAGATTTATCTGCTTTATGATTTATCAGATGCCTCAAACTCACCAATAGTACACGGAAACATTAAATACTTCAAATGGTTTTGAAACAAAAGATTTTTTTTAAATATCAAATTTATCCAGAACACCCTGCTCATTCATTTTGCTACAATAAACTATTTGTCTATACCTATTGTTATGGTATCGTTTTTTAATTTTCAAATTAAAAAAAAGAATAACTCTCATTGCTTGTACGAAAACATTTTTCATGATTTCTTCTTGGTATTCTTGTATTATATTGCCTTATATCTAGTCATCGAATGGAATTACTCAGAAAAATATTTTTTAAATGGAGATGACATACCATAGCCAAATATTCTATTACTTTCGGATCAATTATAGTTGAGGCACCCTGGAATGAGCAATGACTAAAAAGACACATTTTTCTTTGCCACCGTTTTTCGTTCTTCCTGTTGAATTATAAACAAAATAATACGCACGGATTTCTTTTAATTAATGAAAGTTTTATTTACAATTTCTTGTGTTTTGTAAACAAAGTTACAAACTTTTTTATGAAACAAAATGTATCCACAATAAAAAAACAAATTTAAACAAAAAAACATTTAAATAAGGTGATATTGTGCAGAGAATGTATTACACAATTCCAAAAAAGTATTTCTCGGATTGGAACCCAACTGAGATCATCTACAACAAAGCATTCGGTCATTGAATGAGAAATCCTTCTTGACTAAGGCAATTTTAATTGTGTACCCATCAAGATTGCCCCTGTTATGCGTGCTGGAATATCCATACATTAAACTCC